>MU223372.1:57624-82714 GCA_018584345.1 Thuja plicata | reverse complement strand
AGAATGTTGTCAAAGGAAAAAGAGATTATCAAGAAGAGGAATAGTCAAGGAAGAGCACATATAAGAATAGAGATATAATATGATACATCTATCTAGTGAAGGGATTGAAGATTGAATACAACCACTCCGCATAAAACAAATCTAAGCTACTTTTTGAGATTACCGAGAGCCAGACATTTGTAATACTTACATTAGAAAAGCTTGATGAAAGTGTATATTTCATATTGTATTAGTGATAGTATAGTATGATAATGTAGTATGTTACCATCAATGCCAAAGGGAGAGATTGATGACATGTAACTGATTGAATGTTTGAAGATGTTAAGTTGATAACTGAAATGTAGAAGGATAATGCAAGACATTAAATTAGTTAATGGATTATATTTTCATTGATGTCAAATTGATATAATCTAATAGGTTATAATCAAAGTGTCAAAGACTTCAGAGAATCAGAGAGATAAAGATTATGCTTTGTGTAATGCATAAAAGATAAGCATTCACATTGTGACTACAAACACCAACGATCAGTGGAACCCGATGGATAGAGATCACCGACAGCCAAGTCAGAGTGATGCCCAAGAAAGAAAACTGACGAGCATTATCGATGAGCAGAATCACAAGGAAACCCGACGGCTAGAAACATAGTGTAAACCGATGGAGAAGCCTGAGGAGAATTGGAGTGTTGATCGACACCATCAAAGAGTTAAACCAAAATTAACTTGAGTTCAAAAATGACAAAATATCTAACTGGCAGAGTTAAATATAGAGTTAACTAGTAGTTATCATTGTTGTCATTGACAAGATAAGCCAGAGATAAGTGATTGATTTAAAGCTGATTTGTGCAATTGGAAAGAAGATCTCATCGAGATAAAATAGGATTTTTTATTTAAATTTGATTGGCAAGAATTGTGGATCACGCTATGATCAAGAAGATCAAGAAGCTAACAACAGTGATATCATGTCTACTTAAGAGATAACTCAATTCATTACAAATTGGTGTGGGGAGAAAATGAGCAAGAGGATGCTGAAGAAAAAATGATGAAGAGCAACTTCATACAGTGCTGATCAACAAGCTAAGGAAAGGGCTAAAGAATTCTACAAACACTGAGCAATCGAGCACAACATCATCGAGCAGAATCAAAGTGGAGAAAAGGTACAAATAGAGTTATATTGATCAGAATAGTTTGTGAGATTACAATAGATCTGAAAATATGCAAGTATAAGTTATATGTGAACAGATCATACTGTTTCAGTTTAACCATTGATTCAGAAAGTCTCTTAATCAAGGGGGATTTAAAGGTCCTTTCTATATTGAGATACATCCAATGGAGTATCAAAAATTTTGTTCACGAAGATAGAATGAGATGCCAGATACCTATTGATAGGCCAAGTGAGTGTTTGATCAAGGATGGTAGCATAGAGATGCCCAATATCAAGTGATAGACTAAAATTTAAAATCCTCTAACAAGGTCACACCTAACAGTGTGTTTGTAACCTTTAACATGGTTGACTCTTCACCGAACTCACTTCAAAAGAGTGAAATTTTGGGTTACCGGTCCAAAGTGGTTTTCCCATTAATAGGGTTTCCACATTAAAAATCCATGTGTCAATGTGTTTATGAGTCATTACTTTAGTTTTTTTCATTTCACTTAACTTAATTGGATTGACCGGTATACACTAGATAATTTACTGTCTTTCGGTAAATTGATAGACTGCTAATCGATAAATCTATAGTAGAAGGTTTTACAAAGCATTCTGAGGAGTAGTAAATTGATATAAGTGTTTGGAGGCATTCATCGTATAGGATTGAAGATAACTAGAGGTATAATTTTGTGGTACTAAGTTTTAAGGGTTGATTATTGGAATATTTTTGAGGCCACTGATTCACCACCCCTTCCCCTCTTAGTTATTACTAACATAAATTAGAGATGAGCATGGAATTAAAAGACAAGTTTCTGCACCAAGGACACCACAAAAAAATGGAATTGCTGAGAGGAGAAACAGATCACTTGTTGACTGTGCAAGAACATTGATGATTGAGAAAAGCATTACTCAAACATTTTGGAGGGAAGTTGTCAGTGCTGTTGCCTACACACTAAATAGAGTACAATTGAAGGACACAAAGAAGACACCCTATGAGCTTTGGTATGGTCATACACCTAATGTAAGTTAGTTTAGAATCTTTGGTAGTCAATGTTATATATTGAAGGATGATACAAATGGAAAACTTGATTGCTAAAGTGAAGAAGGTATCTTCCTAGGGTATTCAACTAAACGCAAGGCTTATAAATGTCTTAACAAGTCATCTAACAAAATCATTTAAAGTGCAAATGTAAAATAGATGAATTTGCAGAAAAGAATTACAAGGAAAGAAAAAAGTAACCAAAGGACTACAACAGGTTTGTTTATACAGAACCTGACACTCTACCCAAGAAATAGTGTGTTGCTCTCGAGCATCAAAACATTGTGCCCAAGCATCAGGTTGCAATTACCAATGATCAGGATAATACTCAAGATGATGTTCTGAACAATGGAGATGAAAATGACGGTGAAGAAGATAATCAAAATGATGAACACAGAGTTGAACCAAAACTTGCCAAGTTTGTCAGAAGAAATCATCCACATAATCAAATCATAGGAGACAAGAAGGTTGGAACAAGAACAAGAAGTAAGTCACTTAAGACCAGATGTTTACTTTGTGAATTTGAGCCTAAATCTGTTTACAATGCACTTGAGAATGAAGAATGGGTCAGTGCTATGAATGAAGAGATAGAACAGAATGAGAAGAACAATACATGGACACTAGTAACGAGACCAGATGACAAGAATGTCATCAGTACCAAATGGATATTTAGAAACAAGCTGAATGAGAATGGAGAAGTCACTAGAAACAAAGCAAGATTAGTATGCAAGGGATATGCACAAGAAGAAGGTATTGATTATGGTTAAACATTTTCACCCGTTGCTAGACTAGAAGGAGTTAGAATCTTACTTGCTTATGTTGCATTTAAAGGATTCAAGGTATACCAAATGGATGTCAAATCTGCATTCCTAAATGGAATACTAGAAGAAGAGGTATACATCGAACAACCAGAGGGGTTTGTTAATCTAGATAAGAAAAATATGGTATGTAGACTACACAAAGCCTTGTATGGATTGAAACAAGTATTGAGAGCCTGGTATGAAAGAATTCACTAGCATAAAATCTGTTAGAACAAGTGAAAATAGAAATCTATACTTAAAAGAAGATACCGATGGTAATATTCTGATTGCTGAAATTTTTGTTGGTGATATCATTTTTTGGGGAAATGAATTGTTATGCAAATCCTTTGCTAATGAAATGAGAAAGGAATTTGAAATGTCTATGTTTGGAGAGATCAAAATCTTTCTTGGTCTACAGATTCTTTAACAAGATGTAGGCATTTACATCACTCAGTCCAAATACATCAAGGAAGTGCTAAAGATATTCAAGATGGAAGATTCCAAACTAGTTGGAACACCTATGGCTACTGGATGCAAGCTGACAAAAGAAGACAAGACAAATGAGGTAAATCAGACCTTATATAGATCAATGATTGGAAAAATGATGTATGTTGTTCACACTAGACCAGATATAGCACATGCAGTGGGGATAGTTGCAAGATTCTCTACTAATCCCAAAGAATCTCATATGACTGCTGTCAAAAGAATTATGAGATATCTTAAGAACACCGAGGACTATGGATTATGGTACAAAAGAGAAGGGAAATTTGAGCTACAAGTCTATACAGATGCTGATTGGGCTGGAAACATTGATGACCAAAAGAGCACAATTGGAGGAGCATTCTTCATGGGTGAAAGAATTATCACATGGATAAGAAAGAAGCAAGGATGCATCTCTTAGTCTACTATAGAAGTAGAATATGTAGTTGTTGCTGCAAATTGTTCTAATATTGCATGGATCAAACAATTACTAGAAGGTATGCATATGAAGATCCTTGAACTAGTAATTATCTATTGTGATAATACCAGTGCAATAAACATTTCTAAGAATCCAGTCATGCATGCTAAGACTAAGCATATTGCTATCAAGTATCACTGTCTAAGGGAACAAGAACAAGAAAAGGAAGTGACACTATAATATGTTCAATCAAAGGAACAGTTAGCTAATATATTTACCAAGCCATTACCAAAGGATACATTTGAGTACTTGAGACATAGACTAGGGGTTCAACCCTTGTCTATCAGTTAGTAATCTGACTACGAGGTTGCATCAGCCTATATCCAATCTGAAGATCAGTTATGTTGATGCAAACACTGAGATGGATAGCAACAGATACATCTGTACATTGCAAGGTACAATATCTACACCAAAAATTAGACATTGTATTGCTGATGGATAGGGAAATTCAAGGAATATATTATGCAAAGAGATGGAACATGATATAGATGATAAATCAAGGAGAAATAATTTTTGTTTGGGATTGTTGTCAAAGGGAGAGAAATATCTCATTATCATACAAACGGGATAATTGTCATCAGGGAGAAATTTTATTTATCATACAAAGGGAGAGATGATCTCCATATCACATATAGGAGACATATGATAAAATGAGAGATTATATCATTATCTGTGAAGAGAAGGTCCTGAGAATCAGAAGGGAAGAGTTAATCAATATTCTAAGGGAGAGATATTGATTACACATGAAATATCCATCTAGGGGAGAGAAGTAACAAAGGGAGAGAGCTCAGAAAAAGAGAAAGAATGTTGTCAAAGGAAAAAGAGATTATCAAGAAGAGGAATAGTCAAGGAAGAGCACATATAAGAATAGAGATATAATATGATACATCTATCTAGTGAAGGGATTGAAGATTGAATACAACCACTCTGCATAAAACAAATCTAAGCTACTTTTTGAGCTTACCGAGAGCCAGACATTTGTAATAGTTACATTAGAAAAGCTTGATGAAAGTGTATATTTCATATTGTATTAGTGATAGTATAGTATGATAATGTAGTATGTTACTATCAATGCCAAAGGGAGAGATTCATGACATGTAACTGATTGAATGTTTGAAGATGTTAAGTTGATAACCGAAATGCAGAAGGATAATGCAAGACATTAAATTAGTTAATGGAATGTATTGTCATTGATGTCAAATTGATATAATCTAATAGGTTATAATCAAAGTGTCAAAGACTTCAGAAAATCAGAGAGATAAAGATTATGCTTTGTGTAATGAATAAAAGATAAGCATTCACATTGTGACTACAAACACCAACAGTCAGTGGAACCTGATGGATAGAGATCACCGACAGCCAAGTCATAGTGATTCCCGAGAAAGAAAACCGATGAGCAAAATCACAAGGAAACCCAACGACTAGAAACATAGTGTAAACCGACAGAGAAGCCCGAGGAGAATTGGAGTGTTGACCGACGCCATCAAAGAGTTAAACCAAAATTAACTTGAGTTCAAAAATGACAAAATATCTGGCTGGCAGAGCTAAATATAGAGTTAATTGGTAGTTATCATTGTTTTCATCAACAAGATAAGCCAGAGATAAGTGATTGATTTAAAGCTAATTTGTCCAATTGGAAAGAAGATCTCATCAAGATAAAATAGGATTTTTTCTTTAAATCTGATTGGCAAGAATTTTGGATAACGCCAAGATCAAGAAGATCAGGAACCTAACAATGGTGATATCATGTCTACTTAAGAGACAACTCAATTCATTACAAATTGGTGTGGGGAGAAAATGAACAAGAGGATGCTGAAGAAAAACTTATGAAGAGCAATTTCATATAGTGCTGATCAACAAGCTAAGGAAAGAGCTAAAGAATTCTACAAACACCGAGCAATAGAGAAAAAAATCACCGAGCAGAATCAAAGTGGAGAAAAGGTACAAATAGAGTTATATTGATCATCATAGTTTGTGAGATTACAATAGACCTGAAAATATGCAAGTATAAGTTATATGTGAACAGATCATACTATTTCAGTTTAACTATTGATTTAGAAAGTTTCTTAACTGAGAGAGATTTAAAGATCCTTTCTATATTGAGATACATCCAATGGAGTATCAAAGATTTTGATCACGAAGATAGCATGAGATGCCAGATACCTATTGAAAGGCCAAGTGAGTGTTTGATTAAGGATGGTAGCATAGAGATGACTGATATCAAGTGACAGACTAAACTTTAAAATCCTCTAACAAGGTCACACCTAACAGTGTACTGTTTGTAACCTTTAACATGGTTGACTCTTCACCGAACTCACTTTAGAAGAGTGAAAATTTTGGGTTACTGGTCCAAAGTGGTTATCCCATTAATAGGGTTTCCACATTAAAAATCCATGTGCCAATGTATTTATGAGTCATTACTTTAGTGTTTTTTATTACACTTAACTTAATTGGATTGATCGGTATACACTAGATAATTTACTATCTTTTGGTAAATTGACAGACTGCTAATCGGTAAATCTATAGTAGAAGTTTTTACAAAGCATTATGAGGAATAGTAAATTGATATAAGTATTTGTAGGCATTCATCATATAGGACTGAAGATAACTAGAGGTATAATTTTGTGGTACTAAGTTTTAAGGGTTGATTATTGGAATATTTTTGAGGCCACTGTTTCACCCCCCCCCCCCCTCTCAGTTATTACTAACAAAAATTAGAGATGAAAAACTTAACATAATCAAAATTTAAAATAGATTATATGGTTAAATAGATAATAGAGAGACATACAATATCAACCCATCTAATTTTTATGATTATTGAACCACGTACAAGCCTGACAGGGAGCACACAAGAAAAAATGTGATTTTTTTTATGTTTGCTTGAAAAAATGTCTTAGACCTGTTTGAATCCTCTAATCCTTTGGGTTGGATCTCCATGGAAAATCCAAGCCTTAGGCTTGGTAAATTCTAAAGTAGTTTAAAGTGTGGACACACAATATCATGCATGCGCTATAGTGCATACGCACTATTTAAATCTATGGTTTACATAGTGCGTATGTGCTATGTAACATTAATAAAATGCTTAAGGGAGGGAGAGAGGGAAAGTCGAACAAGCCCTACCAGACCAATTCCAACACTAGGATAATATATACTTTTAGGATGTTTGAGAGTGGTTTCAGCTTCATAGGAGTTAAGATAAATATTCTATATTTTGAGGGTTTTTAGGAAATTTTAGACTTAGCCAAATTTTAGGAATCAACACATTGTCTTTAACATGATTCCCATTGGACTATTGATGGTAACCTTAAGCTCTTGACTTGTGCATGATTTTTTTGTGATCATTTCTCATTGTATTATTTATTCTATCATTATTTTAATAATTAACATGTATTTTTAACCATGTTAGGAGAGAGAGAGAGAGAGCATTAATTATCATAAGACACTCTTTAGGGTTCTATTCTAAGTGGTTCTGATGTATTATAAGGGGCCATAATGGATCCTAGGTGGTTCTAGGTCCCCTTAAGACCCATTACGACCCCTTAGGACATCTTAAGACCCCTTAGAACACATTAATCATCGTAGGACACACTAATGGGCTTTAATATGTTCTAATGTGTACTAATGTTTTGTAAGGGGTTTTAATGGGTTCCAAGTGGTCCTAGGAACCCTTTGATGCATTAAGACCCATTAGGACACATTAGGGCTCATTAGGACCCCTTAGAACACATTAATAGTCATAGGACCCATGAGAGAGAGAGAGAGTAATCATTGTAGGACACTCTTTAGAGCTCTAAGTGATTATTATGTATCATAAGGGGTCATAATGGGTCCTAAGTGGTCCTACAACCCTTTAGGAACCATTAAAACCCCTTAGGACACATTAGGACCCATTAAGACCTCTTAGGACGCATTAGGACCTCTTAGGATCTCTTAGAACACATTAATCATTTTAGGAAACACTAATGGGCTCTAATGTGTCCTATTGTTTCGTAAGGGGTTCTAATGGGTTCTAAGTGGTCCTACAAACCCTTATGACCCAAGGTTATAATGGATTCTAAGTGGTCCTACGAACCCTTATGACCCATTACGACCCCTTAGGACCCATTAAGAACCATTAGAACACATTAGGACCCATTAGGACCCCTTAGAACACATTAATAGTCATATGAATCATTAGAGAGAGAGAAGGTGAGGACCCATTACGACCCCTTAGAACCCATCTCTCTACATCTTAAGTGTCATAAGGATTATCAAGGGGTCCTAGGATACATTAATGTTTGTAGGGACCCCTTACCATATAATAATATATGGTAAGGGGTCTTAAGGGGTCCTAAGACACATTAATGTGTCCTAGGATCCCTTAGGAGCCTTTAGGACCCCTACGATGCATGGTAAGGGGTCCTAAGGGGTCCTACAACATAGTCCTAAGGGGTCTTAATGTATTGTAGCACCCCTTATGACCCCTTAGTACCCTCTAGGACCTATCTATCTATATCTTAGGGGTCATAGGGTTGTTAAGGGGTCCTAGGACACAGTAATCTATCCTAGGACCCCTTAGACCCCTTACGACCCCTTACCATACACTAATGAATGGTAAGGGATCCTAAGGGGTTTCAAGGGGTCCTAAGACACATTAATGTGTCCTAGGACCCTTCTTGACCCCTTACAAACTTTTAAGACACCTAATATTTATGATAAGTGGCCCTAAAGGGTTATAAGGGATCCTAGGAATAATTAATGTGTCTTAGAACCCCTTATGGCCCCTTAGGACCCTTGAGGACTCCTCTCTCTAAATCTCAGGGGTTGTAAGGGTTTTTAATGTGTTGTAGGACCCCTTAGACCCCTTACAACCCCTTAGGACACCTTACCATACACTAATGAATGATAAGGGGTTCTAAGGGGTTGTTAGTGGTCTTAAGGGGTCCTAGGACACATTATTGTGTTGTGGGACCCCTTAAGACCCCTTATGACCCATTATAATAAACTGATGAATGGTAATGGGTCATAAGGGGTCCTCAATAGTCTTAACAGGTCCTATGACACATTAAGACCCCTTAGGACCCCTTAAAATGTATGGTAAGCGGTCGTAAGAGGTCTTAAGGGGTCCTATGACACATTAATTTATCCTAGAACCCCTTATGACCCCTTAAAACTCTTTAGAACCTCTAAGATGTAGGGAAAGGGGTCATAAGGGGTCCTAGGATAGATTAATGTGTCCTAGGACCCATAATGACCCCTTAGTACCCTTTAGGACTCATCTCTGTACGTCTTAGGTGTCATGAGGGTTGTTAACTTGACCAAGAGTACATCATTGTGTCTTAGGACCTCTTAAGACCCATTACCATATGGTAATGTATGGTAAGAGGTTGTAAGGGGTATTAAGGTGTTATAGGTCACATTAATGTGTCTTAGAACCCCGTATGACCCTTTAATACCCTTAAGATGTATGATAAGGGGTCATAAGGGGTTTTAGGACATATTAATGTATCTTAGGACCCCTTATCACCCCTTATGACCCTTGGAGACTGCTCTCTCTAGATCTTAGGGGTCATAAAGGTTTTTAAGGGGTCCTAAGACACATTAATGTGCCCTATAAACCCTTATACCCCTTATTACCCCTTAGCATACACTAATGAATGCTAAGGGGTCGTAAGAATTTGTAAGTGGTCTTAAGGGATCCTAGGACACATTAATGTGTCTTCAAACCCCTTATGGCACCTTAAGAGCCTTACCACCCCTAAGATGTATGGTAAGGGTTCCTAAAGCTTCCTAAGGGTCAAAAGGGGTCCTATGACACATTAATGTCTCTCAGGACCCCTTGTGACCATTTAGGACCCTTGAAGACCCCACTCTCTAAATATTAAGGATTATAGGGGTTGTTAAGGTGTCTTATGACACATTAATATGTCCTAGGACCCCTTAGACCGCTTACAATCCCATAGGATGTCTTACCATATACTAGTGAATGGTAATGTGTCCTAAGGGATTGTAAGGGGTCTGAAGACACATTAATATGTCATAGGACCCCTTATGACCCCTTAAGACCTTTTAGGACCCTTAAGATGTATGGTGATTGGTCCTAAGGTATTATAAGGGGTCCTATAACCCCTTATGACCCCTTAGGACCCTTTAGCACCTCTAAGATGTAGGGTAAGGGTTCCTAAGGGGTTATATGACACTTTATATCTCCTAGGACCCCTTATGACTCCTTAGTACCCTTTAGGACCCCTGTCTCTACATCTTAGCTATTGTAAGGGTTCTTAATGGGTCCTAGAACATATTACTATGTTGTAGGACTCCCTAAAACCCCTTAGGATCCCTTACCATACACTAATGTGTGGTAAGTGGCCATAAGGGGTCTTAAGAAGTCCTAAGACACATTAATGTGTCCTAGAACCTCTTATGACCCATTAGGACCCTTTAATACCCCTAAGATATATGGTAAGGTATCTAACTTATCCTAGGAGTTCATAAGAGGTTCTAGGACATGTTGATGGGACTTTGTGATAACCTTTCCAACAAGGGGGGAGTTTTCACCGGGTACCAGAGTATTGACCAACTTTGCCTGAAGAGGTTTATCGAAGAGCGGGATCTCCTAGCCTCCAAGCACCTGGTAGTTGGGTCACAACAGTGCATGATTAGCTTAGTTAGACAAATGACTATTTTTTTGAGGGGATAGCTATTTTTGACTCATCGGTCTTTGAGAACTTGAGAAGGTTGGGTTTCCTGCAAGCATTCTTTACTTCCAACGTAAAATAAAAGTGCAAAAGATGAGACAATGTTACCAGAAATATTTATCTATAGTCATGACATGTATATCCCCAAAATCATCAAAAAATCTCCAAATGAAAACTAACAATAGATACCAAACATATAAGTGATCATCAATCAAACATATGTTAGTAGAAAGGTATAGTATTCCAACAAATCATTAAAGAACTACAAGGGATGCAAGAAAACATACAACATGAAATAAGTTTGCTAAGTCCAGAACCAAAGAAAACACAGAACATAATGCCAAGCAGTGCCTCTCATTCTTTCATTAACTTCAAATATAGCATCACTGGTGATTACACTAGAGGCTCCAGGGGAGCATTAAGCTACTCAGAGATTTGAATAAAACAACTAGAAAACTTAGTAAATCTTATGGACAGAAAAGTCATTAATTCACCGACCCTTTGAATGGTGTCAGAATTATTATTTATAGACACTCTATATACATGGGAGACTCAACATATACAAGATACTTACATTAAATTACAATACTTATAATCGACGCTATCTGTGTTGTTATGATCATCCTACTATATACAATAGTTTGAGAATATAAGAGAGGAAAGAGAGAGGGAGGTTCTAGGAAAGCCACCATCAAAAAAAGTACCTTTGTACTAGTAGACATAATGGTGAACCCTAAATGAATTGGGACATACACCCTCATTAATGTTTCTCTAGTTCTTGGTCATCAAGTGGTATTCTTTACACCAGATATTAAATGCAAGAATGATGCCTTGGAAGATAGGAGACGAATGTAGTGAACTTTCTATCCAATAGTGACTCATCAAAGCATAAAGATCTACCCCATGTATGCCAACATATCTCAAATAGTGATCGGTTGCCTTTGGAGGAACTGTCAACACTTGTCACTGTAAAGAATACAAAACTAGAGACCTAGAATTCTGGGTTCTAGGAGCTTTCCCTTAAAGAATAAATAATTTTTGAGAAAAATTTCTGTAGGTGGAGGGATTCCCAAAGTCTGAGAAATTCTATTGACCCTTGTATTTTTCATATCCTTCTAAAATATGAAGTATGAACTCCTCCTCCACATCCTTGAAACAATCCTGATGGTCAACCAAAATCTCGAGGTGATTACCTCCATCCTCATCCTTCTCCTTCAATTATATAGCCACCTTGGTGGCATCATGAGATTCAAGCATCTTTTGGGAGAGTTTCACCATCATAGTGTTGTTGAAATCTCCTGAGGGCCAGAATTGGGCTTTGATGACTTCATCAAATTTCCTGAGTATAGTGTTGATGAGAGAATAAGTCCTGGGGTTGAGTGGATCAGCCAAAGTGAGCTCTTTGACAAATGTACCATACTGGTCTAGCAGGGTCTAGACTACCAAGATTTGTTCCTCCAAAAACCTTGCCAATTGGTTTCCCACTTAAACTCTGAATGCAAGTTTGTAGTACTAGGTTTTGAGGAACCTGTATGACTCATCCCCCAGGATTCCCATCATTGCCAAATTGTCTTCCTCGAGGTTCAAAATCTCTCCCAAGCCATCTCTCAATTCTCCATGTTTTTCAATTTCTTCCCGCCACTAAGGAATGATGGCCTCCAATTTATTTACCATGTCCTACACTTGGAATAAATCATAAATTCATTCAAATAGAAAACTTCTTACTGCCCCAATCTTTTGGTCTATCCACTCATCAATGACCAACACTTTCTTTTTCACCGTTCTTAGCATATCTACATCACCTTGTGGAAGTGACATCCTAGACGTCAAAGGTCTAGGTGTTTTAGAGGCAAGGGGGTGTGCCAATTATGTCAAGAGCCTAAGAATATTTGCATTTGTAGACTCAAGATCCCTAACATTTTGGGACAACTTCTCATACTGGGCATGGATGGCATGGCTTTCCTCTTTCAGAAGATCCAGTTCTCCTCTTTGGTTTGTTTTACCTAGAGGCCCCTCTATGATCACATATTCATCGACAGTAACCTTTGACTCTTCTTTTCCTGCCGGTGGGGCTACTACTATTGCCACCAAATTTCCATCCAGGTCCCTTCGAGTGTTATGAAGGGTGTGAACCTTTTTGGTCTTCTTTTTGGTCATCATAGATTTTCTTCTCCAGGATTCTACCAACCATTTGGGTGGTCCTATCGACTCGTTGATTATCATTCCTGAGCTTGAATTATCCCCGGGGTTGTGTTCAGGTTATACCTTTGAAGTGTTTCCATCTATATTACAGAGATATTCACCTGTGTTCCCTCTTTCTCTTTCTGCACCATCTCCTAGAATATTCTCTACCGGTGGGCTAGATGGTGGTGGTTGGAGAGGAAAATCATTTAAATCTACTTGTTGAAGCATATTGAAGAACTCACCAGCCAAAATTTCATGTGGTGGGATTGACCTTGGTCATTGGCCAGGCTTTGGAGCACTGCATCAGAGGGTATGGTTATTCCCAGGGGTTCTATTTTCTCTTCTACCAACAATTTCTCTTTGGCCCATTCATTTTTGTCCTCCTTTTTTGTTATCATTCCTTCTTTAGCCTTGTTAGTGTTTTTTCTTGTAGGGCCTCTAAAATTCTTGAATACTTAAATAACTCTATGACTCCCAATGCCTTTGAAATTTTGACTCAAGCAAGAGAAAACACTAATTGATGAGGTATTTTGATAACACTAGGGATACCTATTATCACCTCCTTCTTTTTTGAGATCCACTGACTCAAGTAGGTTTTACCTATGATTGATTACTGACTTGACAGTATCTTTAGAATGGATTTTTTGTATGTGATGAATTCTTTGTTCTTATATGGATAAATAGATGACTATGCAGATAACAATGATTACTCTGAGGATAATTTTAACAATCCAAACCATTATCTTGATAATGACAAACAACAACATGATATGAAATTTCATCCTTCTTTCCTTTTATAATTCTAGTTGCATCCTCCTCCACACAATCACCATGCACATATGTATTTGGTATGGTAGGAGTTAGGAGTCTCTTAGCTCCTATAATGAATCCCTCTAGATCGATATATCTATACAGTATTGCTCCCATCTTATAACTTTCTAGACATTTACTTACTAAATCAATGGCACTTTTGCCAATTGAAAATTGATAGATCTTGAACTGCCTAGGGGTTAATGTCCCCTTCCTATGTGGTGCAAAGTGTTAATTATCAGCTAACAAAAGCTGCCAAATAAATTCCATTGCAGTAACTCTTGATGGTACATGATATGGTAGGACATGGGGACATCCATACACTCTAATCATAGTGAAATTCTCCTCTAAATAGAAGTCTCCCCAATTGTGGTCACCTTCCCACTTGTCAACATACTCACATGGTCTCAGCAGTTGTAACACCTTCACCGAAAGTCTAGTTTTGTTGACACCTAAGCTTTGCATCAAAGAGTAAACAATCCAGTTCTCAAATCCACAGAAATCACAGTCCTTGGCAGTTAAATTCCATATCTTAATCCAAAATTGGATAGGATTAGGCCGGTTATAATAAATTCTTTGGGGGTTTAATTTTTTCACATCCATGATGCCATAATTAAAATGCAATAAAAGATGCATCAGAATAGAATAGTGTAAGAATTTTGGGTCTTTATCCTTTTTTTGTATGGCCACAAACCCTTCATGCATCCTGTTAATGATATATTGAATGTAGTCATAGCTGGTGCTAGAATACACATCTTGTAGATCTAAAACCATCATCAAAATTCCAGCACCAATCTTCTCAATACCTCCATCTATAAACAATACTCTATATAAAGCATATGCAATGTATTTGATATAAAAATTTAGGTCTTTATAGCAATAGGGTGCATTGGATCCTGGAATAGGGGAAATGTGATTCCTTACCTCACTAAGGATATGTTTCTATAATTGATTCCTAGCAGCCCCAGGCTGTAACCTATATCTTTCCTCTTTCTTTGTGAGGTTAATCTGAGTAGACATGGTACTATATAAGCTGAAGGCTTGAATAAAAGAATTCCTATTCAAAATTAATAATGCAGTACCATCATTCTTTTTAATTGTCTTTGATAAGGGGTCATAGTGGTTTGCTAGACCTAGAAACAAGTCTACATCTACAAAAACATCAGGAACTAGTAACCTAGCCAAACCACTGGTCCAAGGGTTTGATACTAGTATGGTCTTATCAACATTCTTATAAAAGTAATTGTAAAGATAAAAACCTATAGACCCTAGTGTCTTGGCATCTATGATATTAGAGTACTCATCTATCAATATGTTGGCATTTTCCCTCTTGTTTTGTGTTGATCCAAGTAGTAGCTTCAAGAAATCATCAGAGAAGTTCATCTTTCCCTTAGCATCTTCATCCACATCATCACTCTTCCCACTGGTAGATGCTACACTAACTTCTTTACTCATCTTGTTCTGTTCTCCACTTCCTTTTCACTGATATTGGAACAAATCTTCTCCCAAAACACCTTACCCTTCTCTGTGCACTGAAGATAATTCAAGAACTCTGAAAATAGAATAATCACCTTGAAATTGATAAAAACTTTACTGAATTAACAATTCTTTCTTCATAAACACAAAAAACCTAGCCAACTTCTCACTCTGAAATTCTGGATGCATGATGAATGAAAATAAACCTAAGATCATCCCTTTATGGTAATTTCATAAAGTACTCAGCTCATTATTGAGGAATTAATCACTTCTGCCTTCAAGTTTACATACTGTGGTATTAATTGAATTCCTAGCCATAGCCCATGAATGTGACAGCAAATCAAATTCAAATGAGTACATTTTTAGAAAAAACCCTTATAAAACTCAAACAGAATCATATTTTGATATGATTGGCTCTTTATCGGACATCTCAGCTACCTTTTGCACATAGTCATTAATCCTCTGCATTCCTATTAGACGTTAAATCTCCATATTGTCATATCAACAACTTCCATTTACTTTTTTCTCATCATAACTATCACTCTTCATATCTGGCGACCTAGCGACTATGCATTGTCTCCTTGTCGCTGATCAAATCTCTTAACTCTAATTTTTTCTGGAGATCTAGTGACTGCATGATTCTCTTTACCTTGGCTTAACTATGGTTTACTCCTAGAAATCACGCGACTAAAATAATCCAAGTCACTAGAAGAATAGCCTAACTTTGAGTTTATTTGGAGACCCCGCGACTATGGTTACTTTTCCATCTATTAAACTTTGATCGCTAAGTCTTTGAATGCTTCTTTTCTTTTATGAGACCTCGCAACAACCCTTAGTCACCTAATCGCTAAATAAAACTGTTCTTTAATATTTCCTTTGGATACTTAGTGATAAAGCCTATAAAACTTTATTTTATCATTTTTTAAATTCAATCTGGAGACTACGCGACTAAAGCTTTGTCTCATTGTCACAAGAATATTTTTACTTTGTGAAAAATTTATAGAGACTCAATGACTACCATTGATCTTATCTTATTTTGCATCTGACAGCTCTGTTAAATCACTGAATACATTCTTGAAATCCTATAACATCTGGAGACTATGCGACCATAGTAAAATATATACCTTTACATCTTTTAGTCTCTTAATTGCCAAATAATACTTTTCCATTTGGAGACCACGCAACTGATGCTTTTTTCTTTACTCATTTTGGACATGTGTCTCATCTTTACTTGTTTGTCTCCAAGTCACTGAAAGGATTTTGACTTATCAAATTTGACCAGCGACCACCCAACCACCATATATTTCATTTTAATCTGCAATTTGTCACCAAGTCTCTAAACTTTTTACTTAACTTACATTTTATCTGTAGACATGGTGACTGAAACCTTTTAACTCGTCATTAACTATGTTCGAATCTGGAGACTCTGTGACTAAAGGAATCACTAAGTCTCATGATAATTTACTGACTGTAGGATATATTGCGTGATACCACGACTTAACCTTTTGTCTCCATGTCGCTAGATCATAACTTCTCCATTGGGAGACTTCACGACAAAGGCTTATCGCTAAGTCTCATGACTTATAAGGTATATTATTTTCTTTTCAGAGACATCTTGACTAAAGTTAATCACCAAGTCTCGCAATGAAATAAAATATTCTTTTAGGATTAAGCGACTAGGCGAACACTTAAAAGGCACATGACTTTTTCATAACTTAAGTTTTTCAAAAAGGTAATGCAAAAATAGAAACTCGATTGACAATTAGGGATTTTTGCATTTTCACATAGAAGAAAGCTTAGGACTTAGGATTTTTCAATATTCCTCTGGATTTTGACCTAAGAACAAAAAATTTTCAGAGGATTTTTCAAATTTGGACAGATTTACAGATTTTGGGTAAAAATTTGACAGGAGGACAACAAAATTTTAGGGTAAACTTCAACAAATAGGAATACAACCAATAGTGGCTCTATCTAAGGATGGCTAAACATAGTTTATGGCAAAGAATCACAGAATCTTTGGTTGCAGACTACATCAAAAATCAAAGGCAACGCTGCCTAACCTAAAATAGAATGGAAATACACAACTAAAGGAAACTATAAACAATATAGTACATATTTACTGATGCATGAACCTTGACTCTTTAATTGAAAAAGGGCTTGAGAAATTGTCCATGCACAGGCAACTCAAAATCTTCTCCACTCATATTCTTCATTAGATAAGAATCCTTTCCATAGCTTTGTGAGATAACAAAAGGTCCAAGCCATAAAGACTCAAATTTTTTGTGTTTTCCTTTATTCTCTGCTCTTGCATTCCACTGAAGAACTAGGTCACCTGGTTGGAATTTTCTTTCAGTAGCCCTTCTGTCAAACATGTATTTCATCTTCTATTGTAACTTAATGTTTTCTTTCTGGCTATTTCTTCTTGTCTCATCCAACTCTACCAACTAGATCATTCTATTTTGCATAGTGTCAGAAACCTCTGACTATTCTTCTTGTATAAACTGATATACTGGTAAAAAATTATTGATAGGCATTCTTGACTGTAATCCATATACCAGCTCAAATAGAGACTTACCTATTGCTCTCTTAACTATTATTCTGTCAGCCCAAAGTGCTAACTTTAACTTAGTATGCCATGCCCTTTTATTCTTTTCAAGAGTCTTTTTCAATATTTTTATTACTAGACTCAACTTGTCTATTTTCCTATGGATGATATGGGGATGAATATGATATTGTAATCCTATATTTCTCACAGAAATATATTATTTCTTCTGATCTAAAACTCATGGCATTATCCATTACTAATTTAGAAGGGACACCAAATCTAGTCATAATATTTTCCATTAGAAATTCAGTGACTACCTTGCTTGTTTCCATTTTTGTAGGAATGGCCTCAACCCATTTGGTAAAATAATTCATGGCTACCAGTATCCAACTATGTCCCCCACTAGATTTCTCTTGAAATTCACCAATGAAATCAACTCCCTACATAATAAAAGGGGCTTCAGTACTAACTGGGTTTAACAACAGAGATCCTAAAAATTTAAGCTTATTTGAGAACCTTTGACAAGGCTCACACTTTCTGACATATTCATAGGTATCTTTGAATAAATTGGGCCAATAGTACCCAGCCCTTAAAATCTTGTGGGCAGTAGTCTTGGAAAAAAAATGACCTCCACATTCTCCTACATGCATTTCACTTAAAACCTTTTTAGCTTGGTATTTACCTAGACATAACAACAATACACCATTCTTATCCTTCCAATACAAGTCTCCTTGAATCAAAGTGTATCTTTGGGTTTGCAACTTTAGATTTATTTTTTGATTTTCTGTCATATGATCAGGACACTTGGCATTTTTCAGGAAAAACACAATATCAGTATAAAATGGTTGTCTTTCTATACTTGTAATAGTTTGATCATGTGTCTCTGTATGATTTACTTGTACTAAATCCAATTTTTTGTCTGTCATGAGTTTTTCCAAACCTTGGCCTCTTATTAACTTTGTTATATGTATTTCAAGATTGAATTCTTGTATTCTATTTATCCACTAACATCTCTTACCAGTAACTTTTGACTGTGTAAGAATATCTTTCACTGCTGAGTGAGGAACATATGCTTGTACCTGGGCACAGACCAAATATGGCCTAAAAGACTTTACAACTTTTACCAAAGCATAAGTCTGCTTTTCCATCATCTCATAATTAAGTTCTGTAGCTTGTAGAGATCTACTATAAAAAGCTATTAGATGTTCAAATCCTTTTTCATATTTTTGTAGTAAAACAACAACAATTGTATGATAAGATGGAAATGAAAATAAAGAAAAGGGCTTACTATAATCTGGAGATTCTAGAACTGGAGCCTCTTGTACTACTTTATTTATTTTATCAAATGCCTGTTGGGCTTCTTCATTCCAAATAAATTTTGCATCTTTCTTTAGCAACTTTACAATAGGTTTAACAATCTCTGCAAAATTTGCTATAAACCTTCTGACAAAATTGATCTTTCCTAAGAAAGATTGTACTCCTTTTAGGTTCTTTGGAGCAATAAATTTTTGAATTGCTCCCACTCTTTCAAATTCTATTCTTACCCCCTCCTTACACACTATGTGTCCAAGCAACTTTCCCTCTTGTACTGCAAAATGACATTTCTTGGGATTCAGTGAAATACCATATTCTAAAGCTTTATTGAAAATTTTACCTAGGTGCTCACAGTGATCCTCAGCTCTCTTATAATATGCAGTTAAATCATCTTGATAAATGACCATAAATAAATCAATGAATTCCTTAAAAGCAACATCCATGGCCCTTTGAAAAGTTTCTCCTACATTTATTAGTCCAAATGGCATTCTGATATAAACGTAGGTTCCCCATGGAGTGGTAAATTCCATTTTGTACTATTCTGATTCTTTAACTAAGACCTGGTTATATCCTGAGAAACCATCCATCATAGACAACAACTTGCAACCGGTCACCTTGTGTAACATTGCTTCCATATTAGGAAAGGAATAATTATCTTTTAATGAAGCAATATTTAAGTTCCTAAAATCCACACACAATCTTATGTCACCATTCTTTTTCCTTACTGGCACCAAGTTTGAGACCCATGTTGAATGTCTGATTGGCTGGATTATCCCAGCATCTTTCAACTTCATCAGCTCTTGCTTCATCTTAGGAGCCAACAATGGGTTAATAGGCCTCTATTTTTGTCTAAATGGTTTTATCTCTAATTTCAGTAGGATTTCATGCTGGAAAAGGTTTTCCCTATAAGCTTTCAAGTCTTCATATGACCATGCAAAAACATGCTTATATTTTCTCAATAGTTTAATCAAATTTGTTCTTATGTGGGAATCTAAACCTTTTCCAATGTAGACAATTTGAGGACTAGTTTTTGATCCTAAATTTATTTCTTCCAAGTCCTCAATTTTAGCACTGCTTACTTTTGTTGAATCATTATGTTGATTACTAAAAAATGCTTCAAGTTCAACCAGACCCCTGGGAATCTGATTATAACCCAATTGAACAACCTCACTTCCTAAAACATAATATTTTCCATCATGAGTTTCAAGTAATGTACTGCAATCAATGCTTGGGTTCTCATAATGGTCCAGACATTGAATGAACTTCAGAATATCTTGGCTGTCCTGAAAAACTTGCCAGTTGTATATGTTATCTGGAACAACCGGCCTTGTCTTGACTTCCAATATTGATACCCCAAGTAAGGTCTGATCATCAATTTTCAAAGCAACATTTGCTAAGAAAGCTGCCATTATATTCTTTGACCTTTCTATCCAACTTATATCAAAGGCATCAAACATTTCAATTTGATCCCAAATAGCATATTTGTTAATCTATTATTCTTTACTGCATATTTGGATCTGATCTAGGCTACCACTAATTCAGAATCACCAAAAATTTTTAAACATTTAATTCCATGTTTGATGGCAATCTCTAGCCCTAAAGACAAAGCTTCATACTCTACAGTATTATTTGTACATTGGAAGGCCAATAAAAAGGAATATTTAAAAGTTGTACCTGATGGAGATATCAATAACACACCAGCCCCTGAGCCTTCTTTTGAGCAAGCTCTATCAAAATACATTTTCCACAATCCATTACTTTGTACATTTAATTCTTTGACCAAAGGATCCATATTTTCACTTTGATGGTAATGGTCATTCTTCTGCACTCTGAAATTATCCATATCCACATCAATGCAACAATTAATGTTAGTGTCTTCAAACCATTCTATCATGTGAGGAGTTCTACCCTCCCTTGACACCCTAACATTATTCCCATAAATGTTAAAAGTAGCATATGATAAATCACTTTGTATACTACCTCCCATTGAAGCACTCCACTTTCTTGACAACAACATCCCATAGTGTGGTGGTATATCAACAACAATAAAATTCATAGTCAATACCACATCAGGACATATTGCTAACTTATAAGGCATTGCCTCAATGGTACCAATCACAGGGACTTCTCTAGAATCCATTGCTTGACATCTCCCACGAGGAGTATCGACCTATAGTCCCATTGACCTCATTATTTCCATTGACATAATAGTGTTTGATGCTCCTGAATCAATCATACAATTTTTTAGCATCCTTCCATTAATCACCAATGAAAGAAAAAATGGGTCAACAAATTTAGGGGAAGAAGTTGTGTTCAAGAAAATTTGAGGAATCTCAGAAGTCAATACTTCAACTTCTTTCCCTTTTTTAATTGGTCTCTTATCAATCTTCTCTGTATTTTGCATCTTTATTATGGGTACACTATTTAATAATGATAGAACCTTCTCCTTATGTTCTTTAATTCTCATCATTTCTAAAAATAGTTCTTTCACATTCATTTGAGATAAACAGTGTCCCATGTCAACTGGAGTATATTTTACATCTGAGGACTTAGGTTTGTCAATAGTAATGATATTTTCCTCAGTGTGTATGTTCAGAGTTGGTTCTTCTTTCTAAGATTTTTTTTTTCTACCTTAGGAGGACACACTTCCTATATCTTTTCTTTTACTTCTTGTACAACTACATGCTCTACAATTTTGACCTTAGGTTTATATGCATTTTCCCTAGGTCCTTCCTTCTTTTGTGCATTTTTAGTGTCTATTTTGTTTTCTTTTATAAACACACCTGATGGATGACTACCAGAACCTCCCACTACTCTATTTCTCAAATGATAATTTCTTCTAGACTTATTTACCAAATCTGTAGTAGTCTGTGCTTTCTCTTCATCTGAAGCTTTCCTGACTAAAGGCATATCTTGACTGTTTTGTGCATAACACCTTATATGGTCATCTGTCTCCTCTACTTCACTATCTAATAAAACTTGTTGATGAATGACCTCAATATTTCCTTGTGATCTATATAAATCATGATTTTCATTTTCAGTATCTGAATCTATATCATGACATGAATATGCATTTGTCATATTATGGTCACATTGCTCACCCTCATCATTTCCTTGTTCTTCATTTACTTTCAAATCCAAGGAAACAATACAAAAAACAGGGTTATGTAGGGCTTCACAAGCCTCACACCAGAGATCATCATTGCAGAAATGGACAACATTCTTATGTAGAGGGTCTGGAGTTATGTTATCAGTTTTATCCTTTCTAGGTGGAACAATAGGCTTCCCATCCTTAAACTGAGTTCCATAAGGATGATTTTGCATTCTATTTTGAGGATTATATGTATTGTTGTAAGAAGGCCTATTGTTATGAGGAGCCCTATATTCCTTATATTTTGGTTCTTTTAGGTTTCTCCTACTAAACCTTGAATAATCTCTCCTATTTAATTTACCAGACACTCTTCTGTTCATTTCAATATTCACTGCTATCTTATAAGCATCAGTAAGAGTTCTAGGGTTTTTATCCCTAAGAGCATATCCCATTTTAGAATCAAATGCAAAATAAGTTGCTAAAAATACCTCTTCATCCATCCTTATCTTCTGAAATAGCTTGTGCATAGCTCTTTGAAATCTAGTATTAAACTCAGTGACCTCTTCATTGTAATTATTTTTGATGTTATTGAATTCATTCAACAAAAAGCCTTTTTTTGTTTTACCACCATACTGATCTTTAAATAATTTAATTAACTCATCCATGGAAGCAATAGAACCATTAGAAAGGATTATAAACCATTCTCTAGCATCTTCTACTAGAGACTAAACAAAAAGCTTCATTAATACATCCTCATGAGTTCTATTTAAATTATCAACAAAATCAATGAACTTTCTTAAATGTGTTTCACAAGAAATAACATTGTTACCTGCGAACTTTGGGAGCTTTTCTCCTATATCACCCACATCTTTTGGGAATGCATTAGGATATCCAAGGATACCAATGAAGTTAAACTATTTATACCTTTCAGTATGCAATGGTTTTCTTTGAAAACTATCATTCTCTTTAAAATTAGTAGATTTTGCTTTGAAAGCTGTAGTATTCTCTAGTCCTAAATATTTGGAAGACTGCAGAAAATCTATTTTCTTATTCATTTCAATTGTTGTAGCTTCCATTTGTGCCTTTTCTAACATCTTTTCCATGGTCTCCTTTTTGATTCTTAATTTCTCCAAATCAATATCCAACTTGGACATTTGTTCTGTTAAAAGCTTCTGAAACCTAGGTTCTTCATTTCTATATTCAGTCATTTTTTACTTACCTTTGTCCTTCTGTAAACTAGAAGATTTATAAGTAAGTGGTATTTCTTGTTCCTTTTGAGACCTCTTTGTACCTTTTATATTTTTATGTCTTAGGATCTTCTTTTAATCTTATCAACATCCTTATGCTCATGTTTTTTCTTTCTCAATTCTCTCTCCCTTTCCATTTGTTGAATAAGGGCAAGATGTTTCATGATAAGTTTTTTCTCATTTTCCAGCTCATCAGAAGGAGCTTCTTCAGAATCTGAACTAGATGTATTTGTTTCCTCTCTTTCATTAGAAGTATAAGTAACTATAGGTGTTTCTAATACCCTCTCCGTAGCTTCTTCATATTCTGAAGTATTTCCATCATGAGAAGGCTGATTGCTGCTCACCTCTCTCCTATTACTACTTTCTTTACCTTTTGGAGGAGTTTCATCAATGCTAACTTGGTTTCTTTTCCTCCTCTAGGACATTTCCATCCTCAAGGAGGATGGGATTCCACCATCTAAGGCCTTCTCAGGATTATTTTTCATTCTTGACCTAGTATCCATTTTGAAAGATATTTACTAAATTTGTACTGATCTCAGAGATTTTCTTTAGAGCCGCCACCCAACAATAGTAAGGAATGAATGAATACTATCAAAATAAAATTTTGACAACTATAACTGGTATGATCTTTAATCACTTCGATTTCCCAGTAGAGTCATCAATTTTGTTAGGGTTTTTTCTTGCAGGGCCTCTAAAATGCTTGAATACTTAAATAACTCTATGACTCCCAATGCCTTTGA
This sequence comes from Thuja plicata, assembly GCA_018584345.1. Classification (NCBI taxonomy): domain Eukaryota; kingdom Viridiplantae; phylum Streptophyta; class Pinopsida; order Cupressales; family Cupressaceae; genus Thuja; species Thuja plicata. The sequence goes on along the minus strand of MU223372.1, from coordinate 58,690 downwards.
AATTATGACTCAAGCAAGAGAAAACACTAATTGATGAGGTATTTTGATAACACTGGGGATACCTATTATCACCTCCTTCTTTTTTGAGATCCACTGACTCAGGCAAGTTTTACCTATGATTTATTACTGACTTGACAGTATCTTTAGAGTGGATTTTGCTTATGTGTTGAATGCTCTGTTCTTATATAGATAAATAGATGACTATGCAGATAACAATGATTACTCTGAGGATAATTTTAACAATCCAAACCATTATCTTGATAATGACAGAAAGCAACATGATAAGAAATTTCATCTTCTTTCCTTTTATAACTCTTATGAATCTAGGAGGAATAACCTATTTGATTTTCTCTTTAAGAAATCAACAAACTCAAATTATAAACTATGTGAGTACAATTGATTTTAACTATATGTTCTTTGTGTAAATGTAATAGTTTTTAAAAAGAGATAAAATATATTGGCAAGCCAGACTTCTAGACTTCAGTCTATGTTCTTTAAGCTCTTGGCCTTGATATGTACTGAAGTAGAAATTTATGAATAAAATACAGCACAACTTTATTCTATTTTGTTATTGTCTCTTTATTTATTGTGTGTACTCTTTTATGTTTTATTTGTAAGGCATGTTAAACATATTGGCTACAAGGTACCTATCTAATTATTTACAAGTTTCTTCTAAGGGGAGAATTAAACTTTGTGAGTAGTTTCAGAGAGTACAACAGTAATTGAGGATTTGATATAACATTGTGGGAGTGACAGGGTAATTTGTAAGGCACTTTACCTGAGTTGTATGTGGGTTGTAAGGCATCCTACAGTATTCTTATTTGTTTATCTCTGTGGATTTATATCTTTTGACTCCATAGCCCAAGGATAGGCACTGGTCTAGAACTTGTTTGGTAATCCATCATCATCCAAATATTTAAAACTATTCAAAATCAATCTCATTTACACAAAGAACATATATTTAAAATCAATTGTACTCACACAGTTTACAATTTGAGTTTGTTGATTTCTTAAAGAGAAAATCAAATAGGTTATTCCTCCTAGATTCATAAGAATTATAAAAGGA
>MU223372.1:7905-50247 GCA_018584345.1 Thuja plicata | reverse complement strand
GTTTGCCTATTTAGGGGAGATTTTAGGATGAGTTGAGTGTTCACCCACTCTCTACCCTTAGAGACAGAATCCAGTTTGAAGGAGCCTTTGGAGAAGGAATCTTAGGAAGGATAGCTCAACACCAGTCCTCTTCACACCATAGCTTGGATCAAGGTTGGAATTATTTTTAAGTTATTGTAATGTTTGTGTGTTCTTGAGCTCAAGGACTCCACTAATGGAGTTTTATGGTTTTCTTGAAGCTTTTATTTTGTTGGAAATTTTCTTTTTGTTTCTCAATGTGTTTACTATGTGTTTGATTTTCGAATGGGTCTTCAAGGTACACTCACCCTTAGGAGGGCAGAGTAGCCTTGGAGGGGTAGTGGAAATGATTCCTATTAAGTGTAGAGTCTCCCATGTGTGGAGGAATAAACTTGGGGTAACATGATACCCATGAAGCCAAGATGGGCCTGAGGGCATTTAGGAGGTATAAGGAGGTCATTCAGGATAACATCTTGTAAAGATGGTCCGTAGCAAGTCCATGTGTTGCTTGTGTATTTTAATTGTGATCTTGGCTTTCTCCTTCAGTGAGGTCTACCACTACCCCTATTTCTGGAATGTCTCTTGGAGATACTTCCTCATGTACATCCTGTTGTTGGGAAGTCTTTGTGTGTTAGAAGTCTCTATTCTATGTTCTGCTTGTTGAATGTTCTGTTTGTAGCCCGTTCCAGATTGGATCCCCAGGCTCGGGGGTGGCCTTGTAAAGGCCTAGGTTGGGAGGTGAGCCTCCATGGTCAACCTCATTCTACCTTGTTTTTAGGTACCTGATGGATATCGAAGATGCATGTTACCCTTTGATGGAAGATGAGAACCACTGTGAAATTTTAGCTTGTAACCTATCATTTGGGCATTTCATGATTACATAGTTGTACTGAAATCCTTTGGATGTTTGTAATCTTTAATTTAATTGTAATATTTGATCCCATTATGTAAATAGTGATCCTTTGAAAAATATAAATATGTTGGATAAATATGTTGGTGAAACGTGATTGTTCCTTGTAATATCACTATTGTTTTATGCATAACAAAATAGATCCGTATTTTAAATGTTCTTGAGAAAATGGAAATGAGAAATTAATGCCTTCCTCTCTTTTAAATTTTTTTTTATAAAATCTGAAAAATTTAGTCAAAAATAAAAAGCTCGAAATTAATAATTTTTTTTACCATTGGGAGGAGCATGAATTATCAAATGCAACCATGTATTTTAAATTAAAAAAATTATTTATTTAAAGCTTGTTGTTTTAGTATATACAGAGATTTTTTTTATAAATTTTACACCAGTCATTTTTATATCTTTCTTTTGTTCCTCTATTTATATATTTATATATATTCATATATACATATGCTATAACATATATATATATATATATATATATATATATAAATATATACATATACATATATTATTTCACTTTAATAATCAAACAAAATAAAGAAAGGGAGATTTTCGGGCGTTTTCTTTTCGCGCTGGGCGCTGTTATTTTTTTTTTAAAAATGAAATATATTTTTTTGAGGACTGTTGCAGTGGGGGGGCCGAAACGCTCCCCACCCCTTTTTAGCTCGCAGAGGGGGCCGCACAACGCGCAGGCCGCCCACTGCCTAAGCAGTGGGGTGGTGCCGCCACTGGCCAACGCTCCCCCCATATCCCTCTCGGTGTCACTCCCCTCCCTTGCGGGTGGTGCCGCCGTCGGCGGGGCCACCACGCCACCCACTCTGCTCTGCCCGGCTGCCATCTTCAAACCGCGCCGCTTCTCTAACTCCGCCCGGCCTTCGTAAAAAAAAAACTCCGCCGCCCTCTGTGATAATCTCGCCGCCCTTTCCCTTAGATGCGTAGGGTTTAATTTTTAGTTTTTTTTTATTTATTAAATTCATTTTTTTTTCTTCTCTTTTAATTAAGTCGACATTTAATTTAAATTCCTTTTTAAATAACATATCAGATTTGCCTTATAGAGTGTGATTTGATTTTAGATAGAAATAATTTAAGTTTAAGATTTTATTTGGAATAAGCATTATAGTTATAAAAAAAAAAGGGTATGCTTTTAATTATCTAATAGTTTTCTTTTTAAAATTGTCATTTATGGATTATTTTAGATAGATTTTAAGTGAAGTTTCCGAGTTAGATTTTAAATTAGTTAATTATTCATTAGTTCTTTTTAGATGCACTCAAGGCTTGCATTTATTTAAGGAAGTATTATTCAGTTATTAATTAAAGTATAGTTTTCGAAATGATAAATTAGTGTTCTTTTAAAGTTTTTTAATTCCATCGTTTATATTAAACTTTAAATGTTTAAAAGTATAGGTATTAAGCCTATTGACGTTTAAATTGTTTTTACCTATTCTTTCTTTGTTAGTTCCTAGCCTTTTTCGTCACCTTTGTCCAGGCTTGTGAACAGTTGACTTTAAAGTCAACCATGGTCAAACCTTGTCTGTTGGTCTCGAGGTTTGAGCCGGATGTTCCTCGCAGTCTCTGGAGCCTTAGATTCCAGTTTTGAGCCCTTTGGAGATAGTTGACTTTTTGGTCAACATAGGTTGACTTTTTGGTCAACTGTCTCATTTTGCACACCCTAGACTTCCTTAGTGCTTAGTAGGCCCGTATGACCCTCCTTCACGTATTTCAAGGGATGTTTGACTTTTGGTCAACCTTAGTTGACTTTTAGTCAAACTCTCTCGATTTGCGTGCTCAACTCTCCCTTTGGGTTTAAGCGAACCCTAGTTGTACCATACACCTTTTTAGCATATAGTTGGTGTTTGGTAAACTCTAATTGACTTTTGGTCAACTTCCTCGGTTTGCGTGAAGTTCCAGTTTGGAGCTTAGTCATCCTTTAGGATAGCTGTGAAAGCTATTCCTCTCCTTGAGACCTTATATGGTTTTCGTTTCCACCCTTGCACCGTTTTGTGTGCACATGTTACCCTTGTGTTCTTGTTGGTATCCTATTTTTAGTGTGTCTTTTAAAAAATTTTGTCCGTGTGTTTTTGCCCAACTTTTGGGCATGACAGTAGTATCTAGCCCAGAGAATTTGGTGGGTCGTGGCATCAGCCGATTCGTACCCAGCTCTGAAATGGACATGGAATTATTCTATCATCTTTGCAACCTATTCCTGATCAAGGCACCAGAGGTAGATGCCTTCATAATTCCTACTATAGAGGGTCCTATTCTTGATCATGAAATGTGCACTCTTCAGCTGAAGTTCTCAATGTTTACTAGGGATGAGTCCCTTAGGGCATTGGTTATTGAGCAAGAGGTATACCTAGTTGGCATACCAAGGATCTTGGGTTAGGGAGTGTACGGTATAGGTTTGTCACTCAATGCTCGGGTCTATTTTAGCCATGTCCTTACACAATCCCTACCCTCAGACTAGTTTCATGGGTTGCATTTCAAGGTCATATTTTTCTTGGATAATGTCCATCCATTTTTGCCAGAGTTCACCTAACTCACTTTGGAGCAAAAAATATTTAAAAGCCTGGTCAGGATGATAGCGTGCACTATACTGTAGAGAATATAATATCGAAATGTTTTTACCACTCAGATGAGGGAGAATGCTTTCTTTTCAAGGGTGAATACCGTACCTTGACATTCTTGAAAGGGGAGCTCATAAAAGTGATGGTTATTTCTTCCCCTTCGACCTTCTGGGTTAGCACTACTACAGTGGAATGGGTGGATGCAAAATAGTATATATGGAATGGGAGGGAGTCGTTGGGACTTGCCAAGACTGGGGCCTCTATGATAGTCTATTTAATTCGAACAAACGCTTTCTTTTCTTCTGGACTCCATTCAATTTTTGTGTCCTTCATCATATCATTCAGAGGCTTTAGGACCTCAATGACTCTGGTGATGAAACATCAGACGAAGTTGATCTTCCTGAAGAAAGATCACATTTCCTTCTTACTGCGAGGCATTTTCAACTTAAGTAGCATCTCTACTCTCTTAGGGTCAATAGATATGCCCTTCTCAAAGATGATATGTCCTAACAATTTTCCCTCAGTGATTTTGAATATACATTTTTGGGGGTTGAGGGAAATATCGAACTAGTGACATCTCTCACAGATTTTGGTGAGGTGGGCGGGGTGATCACACCTATCTTGGGATAAAATGGTAAGTTCATCCATGTAGATGATTATGAATTTATTGACCAACCCTTCAAAGGTAATATCCATAAATTTTTGGAATGTTTCCCCGATGTTAATCAACTCGAAGGGCATTTTTTGGTGGAAAACATTCCCCACTTGGTGGTGAATGCTATTTTATCTTGGTCTTCAAACTTAACCATGACCTAGTTATACCCTGAATACCCATCTAGGAAGGACATCATTTGGGAGCCATTAAATATCTGCAACACCTCATCTAGTGAATGTAGAGGATTATTATCCTTCTTTGAAGCTTTATTCAAGTTCTGGAAGTCCACACACAGTCAAATTTCCCCATTCTTTTTCTGTACTAGGAATAGATTGGCTACCCACGTGATATGTCAAATCAAAAAAATTATTTGAGTAGCTAATAATTTATGAGCCTCCTGGTGGATCAGGGGTTCGATCAAGGGATTGACTGGTCTATGTTTTTTCCTAAACAGTTTGGCCTCTAGTTTCAAAGGGATGGTATAGGTCATGATAGATGTATCATAGGTTTTAAGATCTTCTTACCCCCATGTGATCATGTTAATATATTCTCAAAGAACTATGGGAATCTTCTCTTTCTCCTCTGGTGAGAAAGAGGTACCAATGTGAACATACTTTTCTTCAACGCCCATCCCGATGTTCACTTTTTCATATTTCCCTCCTTCAGGGTTTTGGGGCATTCATCTTTGGCTTGAGAGTCAAAATGAAAGATTCATTCAAGGGCTGGGATGGTGTTGGTGGGTAAATTGAGGATCCCATCCTCATTTCCTTCTTGTCTCGTGTCATCATGTTCTTCTTTTTCCATGATCTGGTCTTCGAAGACACCAATGTTTTCCATGAAGGTGAGGATATGTCTATCATATTCAAAGATCTGAATATGATTTTTATTATCAGGAATGGAGGGCATGGCTACCATCTCTACTAAAAATATCTAGAGCTAGGAACCTGCCATGGGTTTCAAGGTACTCGATGACACAACAATAACTTCTGGAATGAAATTTCATTTCTGGGGAATTAACTCGATGCCGAAGGAATCAAAGTCCTCTATCAGATTCCACACTCTATTTTGATAAGTGTTTTTCCTTTTTTCATGACATGTGTATTGGCTTTGAACTTGCTTAACTATGAGCTCTGAGTCACCCATTTCATGGAGGCAAGTGACCCATTTTCTTAGCGCAAAATGAAGCCCGGGGTTTAAGGCCTCATAATCTGTAACATTGTTGGTGAAATCAATATTTAGTTGATAAGACATGATAAAAGACTTTCTTCGGGGGTTAATTAGCTCTATCCCAGCCCCACAACCCTATTTGGACCGAGATCCATTGAACTTAAGTATCCAAAGGTCATTGTCTATGTAACGGTATTGATTTGGGACGAGAGGAGGCTTCGGGTGCGTCTCCCAAAGGGGGAGGAACCAGAGTCAAAACAACCTTTGGAGGAACTTCCTCTGGGGGTCCTCAGGGAGAGGTCTATAAAATTTGGTTGTTGGCAGACTGTGACAAGCCAAGGCTTGTTTCTCAAATTTCTCTGTTTGGGCATTCTCAAGGTAAATAGTAGTAGCACTGACACATGGTGTGCATTCTAGCTGAGAGTGTTCTTGACAATGCACTCGACACCTAGTATCAGACATGAGAGTGGTTAGAGACACATCTCTACTCTAGGACCTGACATCCTAATTTAGATTTACAATGAGTTTATGAATTCTTTGGGTGACAATGAGGTCCCTATTTGGTGTCAACACTCCCGGGATGAAGTCTAAGGTCAAGATTTCTTTGGCCCTATATAACCCAGGCTCCAACTCGGTGAATGCTATTTCACTCACTTGACCATAATAAGTGAGGGCGTGTTTCATTCAAGGCTCTCTTTCTACCTTAATCTGAACAACCTCCCCTCTCTAGGGGAGCCATAAGTGGGAGAAGTCAGTTGAGATATATCCATTCAAGGCTTTGGACCAATTTCAACTTAGACGCATATTGTACATTTTGTGGATATCTACCACTTGGATATCGATAATACTAGATATCTGGAGATCCTATACCAGTTGCACTTAGACATTTTCAGCTTTCTCACCATTTTAATTATAGTTTTTTCCAACTAGACTGCTACACCTTTGGAAGGCATGGGGACTAATCCAAGCTTCTTATAGATAGATAAGGACATGACATTACCCAAAGCTCCATAATCTACAAGGCAATTGTGTGAGTTTTTACCATGAATTTTGAGGCTGAGAAGAAAGGGAGGGTCCTCTATGTTTCCTTGGAACATGGTCGCATTGACATTGTCAAAGGTGATGGAATTGGGTGGGCGGTTACAAAATTTTGAGTTTTTGAAATATTGCAAGAGGGCATTCTTCTTCTCGAGGCAACTGAGCAATACTTCCATTAAGGTCATGGTGGTGGTGGTATTTTCCATCACCTTCATGATGTTGAACCTCCCCTTTGGAACTCCCTAACCTTTTCCCACAAAATCCCACCCATGATTCGGGATAGGACCTTTTGGAGGGGGCAGGTTGACATTTCCAAGGGGATCTAGCGGGAGATTTGTAATATTTGGGGGAATCGACGTTGTAAAGGGACCTTTCCCAGACTAACTCCATGTGTTGTAAGAATTTATAGGATTGGTAAAGGCATTCGATTCAAAGAATGGGATGGAATCATCAAATAACCCTTGTAAATTTTTCTCTTCCTCATCTTCTTTTCCTTCCTTGAAGAAAATAGTTTCACAGGCGAAAGTCAAGTAGTGAAGTTTAGCCAAGGAATTTCAGAGGAGGATGATCAGGGTTTTGTTTCCTATCAGACTGGGAGATCTAGATAATATTCTCTATAATGGCATAATTTACCTCAGAATGAGATTCAGTGTCATGTAGCTGACACCATAATGTCAAGTGGTGGAATTCAGTGAGTTATGTGGTGTGGTTGGAACCCGCACCCCCTTGGGTGTTAGGCTCAATTGGGGGAGCACCCACATTTTTTAGCATGTTATTCCACTGCTGGTGATTAGGTTGAGTGTTGTTCTCATTGTTTTTGTAGTGATTTTGAGGCCCAAAGTTCTTGGAACTCCATTGTCCCAAAAAGATGTTTCCTCTCTGTGAGGGGTTGGAGTTATGGTAGGTAGAGGGTCCCATCTTCAACTGCCCCATGTCTATGGTGAGGGAGGAAACCAATCGCCGGAGGGATTTGACCTCAATGGAAAACTGGGTAGTTGAGTAATAATGTGACGAATGGAGTGGGGGGTGGAAGCAGCGATACCCGGAGTGGAGGAAGGTAACCCTCCTAATGGGAGCATCTAGAATAAGGGCACTCTGGTTGGTTGAGGTATTGGTTGTTGTGGTTTCACCCATAGCGCACATTCTGGCCCTTGAGGATTTGGATGGGGGTGGGGTACATATACTAGGGTTCTAGGCTCATTTTTGGGGCACCTATTTCCAAATTTGGATCGTACCCCCCAAGTAATCATTTCCTCCAGGTTACATGGTGTATGGTTTGCCTTGTTCGATACCGCTAGGACCTTTGCTTAGGTTCCACAAAAACTTGAGGGTGAGGTTATAGACCTTTTCCAGGGTGTCCCTTTCATTGGCAGTGGTGGTTCTCCATAGGAGAGTTGTGACAAATGGATCCAGGGTGTTGAGGTAAGTTTGGACGGTCACATTGGTAGATGGGATAAAGGGACTTGTACATCATTTTAGGGATCTCTAGAACTGATGGTTAAAGGTCATTAGAGGCTTGTTGGGTTCCTTCTTGAGATAAATGAACTAGATATGGGACCAAGAAAGGTCCACATGGACACAAAATGTCGTCATGAAGGCCACTTTCATGTCTTTCCAACTATTTATTGAGTTGGCTAACAAGTTTAGGTATCAGTTCACTTTTCTTTCCACAAGGGATAGTGAGAACATCCTAGTCATGACATCTTTGTGTTGGATACGATGCTTTTTCATGGGATCCTTGTACACTTGTAGGAGCTCTTCCACAGTCTGGGGACCTAGGTGCTAGTACTATGGAAAAATCTTCTCTGGGTACGGAGGGAGGTCATTGACTGCGTTAGGAAATTGTCCCATCGGGGACCTGGTATTGTTGAAGTATGTAGCCATTGGTATCATGGGTATCACAAGGGACGTATTCATTATTGGGGAAAGTTGGGAGACTTGGGTGCTTTGGGGAGCTGTGACCCACAACAAATAGTTCAAAGGTTTCTTTTTCTGGTATATCCTTTTTTTTGGACAGGAGTTCTGAGTTAAACAAAGTCTATGGGATGAGGGGTCGATCAAAATACTATCTTGAAGTGCAAAGGTGAAAAAGACCCTAACCTATGAAAATCCTCATCTCTAAAACTACTTCTTGGGGAACCCTCGGGAGGTGTGGTATCAAAGTTTTCTAGTAAGGACGAGCTCATGCCCTCTTTCTAGTGCCAGTTTCTATTGTTGGGACTTTTAATAGCCTCGCCAATAGGGGAGAGTTGTCACCAGGTACCAGAGTACAGGCCAACTTTTCCTAAAGAGGTTTACTAGAGAGCGGGCTCTCCTAGCCTCCAAGAACTTGGTAGTTGGGTCACGATGATGCAATATTATCTTATTTGGAAAAATGAATATTTTATTGAGGGGATAGCTGGTTTTGACTCATCAATCTCTAGGAACTTGAGAAGGTTGGGTTTCCTGCAAGCATTCTTTACTTCTAACGTAAAATAAAAGTGCAAAAGATGAGATAGGGCTAGCAGAAATCTCTATCTATAGTCATGACATGTATATCCCCAAAAGATTCAACAAAGCTCCAAATGAAAACTAACAATAGATACCAAAAAAATAAGTGATCATCAATCAAACATATGTTAGTAGCAAGGTAGAGTATTCCATCAAATCATTAAAGAACTAGAGCAGGGGATGCAAGAAAAGATACAACATGAAATAAGTTCGCTAACTCCATAACCAAAGACAACACATAACATAATTCCAAGTGATGTCTCTCACTCTTTTATTAACTTCAAATCCAGCATCACTGGTGATTACACTAGAGGCTCCAAGGGAGCATTAATCTACTCAGAGCTTTGAATAAAATAGATAGAAAACTTAGTAAAGCTTATGGACAACAAAATCATCAATTCTCCTATCCTTGGAATGGAATTAGACTTATTATTTACCGACACTCTATCTACATGGGAGACTTAACCTATGCAAGCTACTTACATTAAATTACAATATTTATAGCTGGTACTACCTGATCTATCAGGATCATCCTACTATATACAATCATTTGAGAAGATAAGAGAGGAAAGAAAGAGAGAGGTTCTGAGAAATCTACCATCATAAAATGTGCTGCTATACTAGTAGACATGATGGTGCACCTTGAATGACTTGGGCCATATTCCCTCATTAATGCATCTCTAGTTATTGGTCATTGAGTGGTATTCCGCTTGCCAGATATTAAATGTTGGAATGATGCCTTGGAAGCTGGGAGTTGTGTGCAGTAAACTTTCCAACCAATAACGATCAATCGGTCCATAAAGATCTGCCCCATGTTTGACAACAGATCTCGGAAAGTGATCAATTGGCTCCGAAGGAACTGTTAACACTTATCACTGTAAAGAATACAAAATTGGGGACCCAAAATTCTAGAATCCCGTAGCTTGCGCTCAAAGAATAAAGAATTGGCAGGAAAAATCTTCATAGGAGGAAGGATTCCCAAAGTCTAAGAAATTTTGTTGACCCTTCTATTTTTCATATGCTTCCAAAATATGAAGTATGACCTCCTCCTCCACATCCTTCAAACAATGCTTATGGTTGACCAAACTCTTGAGGTGATCACCGGCAACCTCGACCTTCTCCTTCAATTCTGTATCCACCTTGGTAGCTTTATGAGACTCAAGCATCATCTGGGAGAGTTGCACCATCATTGTGTAATTGAAATATACAGAGGGCCATAATTGGGCTTTGGCCACTTCATCAAATTTTCTCAGTACAATGTCGATGAGAGTGTAAGTCTTGGGGCTGAGCAGATCAGCCAAAGTGAGCTCTTTGACAAATGTACCATACTAGTCCTGAGGGTTTTGGACTGCCAAGAGTTGTTCCTCAAAAACCCTTACCAGTTTCTTTCCCACGTTAACTTTGAATACAAGTCTGGAATACTGGGTTTTGAGGAACTTGTATGACTCATCCCTCAAGATGCCTGTAATCGCCAAATTTTCATCCCCAAGGTTCAAAATATCTCCAAAGCCGTCTATCCATTCTCCATATTTTTTAATTTCTTCTTTCCACTGAGGAATAATGGCCTCCAATTGATTTACCATGTTTGCACCTAGAAGAAATTGGAGAGAGATTCAAACATAAAACTTATTACAACCCCAATCTATTGGGCTATCTACTCATCAATGACCAACACTTTCTTTTTAATCTTCCTTAGCGCATCTACATTTCCCAGTGGAAGTGGCATCATAAACATCAAATGTCTAGGTGTTTTAGAGCCAAGGGGGTGTCCCAATTCTGTCAGGAGCCCGAGAAGATTTGCATTTGTAGACTTAAGCTCCTTGACATTTTGGGACTACTTCGCATACAAGGCATGGATGTCTTGGCTTGCCTCATTCAAGAGATCCAATTCTCCTCTTTGGTTTCTTTTTCCCAAAGGCACCTCTGTGATCACATATTCTTTAGAAGTAACCTTTGAATCTTCTTTTCCTATAGGCAGGGATACTTTTATTTCCACCACATTTCCATCTAGGTCCCTTTGAGTATTATGAAGGGTGCGAGCCCTTTTGGGCTTCTTCGCTACCTGGATTTTAGCCAACATCTCAGCTAGCGACAATGGAGCCACTAATGTCATCAGATATTTTATTCTCTGGGATTCTACCAACCATTGGGGTGGTCCTATTGGCACCTTGATTATCATGTCCAAGCTCAAATTATCCCCCGGGTTCTGTTGAGAATTCCCTTCAAAATGTTTCCATCTATATTGCAAGGATCTTCACATGTGTTACCTCTTTCTCTTTCTACACCATCTATTGGAAATTTGACTATACTAGAGTATATGAATCTATTTAGTTTTGTCATTATGGCAACAAATTCATATGAATTTTTGGAGTCAGCACACATTATCAGAAGATAAGAAATTGGCTAAGTACAGAAGACTGGACAGTTAGCAGAGTACCAGAAGAATAGAGCATTAGTGCACATGCATATGACTGAGTTAGGACATGATCCTTTGAAGATAAGCTTATGAGTATGTATTCATGCTAAGTCTAAGAGAGCATGATCAGATCTGCAAGTGTGAAGAAGTTACAACAAGATGCAGTGACTGAGACAATAAAGGGCAAAACAGGACAGAGCAACGAACAGACTGTTATAGTTTTGATTAGTGTGTGTTACTTTGTTATTCAAATGCTATGTTCCTTAGAATATAAGCTTATGAGTATTTTTACATGCTAAGACTAAGAGAGCATGATCAAATCTACAAGTATGAAGAAGATATAGCCAGTGAATGCCAAAACAGGACAGAGATCATGGAAAGAGCCGACAAAGATTGTTTTGGTACCAAAGTTTCACATATGCTCAGGACTTGCATCTTTGGATTAGTGATTTTTAGTGATCTAATCATGTTTTTTTAAAGGCACATGACTTGATTCATCCAGAGAAATAAGTTAGAGCTAAGTTGGCAGCGCATACTGTGTGAAGAGACACGTCTGTTCGATTTGAGTAAAGCAATTGTAATTAATGTTGCACCAACTTAATGAACGGTTGCATTCTTAGTTAATTGATCAAGATAGATGGTAAAAGGCTTCTTAAATCTAACATGTTTGTGTCCTTTGAGGAATTAATTATAGAAGGTCATTTGTGATCAGAAAAGCTGCGAAAGCCAAAGATAAGAAAAGCAGAGCAGAGTGTTAAAGCAACAAAGCTATATCTGTCATATGTTGATCATGATATAGATATTGAAGTAGAAGCTTTTAGAGTGTAGTTAAGATTTTTATAGTTATTTACAAGAGGTTAAAGCATTAGCACACAAAAGGAACTGATCAGACAAGCAGTGTCACAGCAGCAGTTCACCTTGCAGATACAGTGTGTATCAAAGATCCAGAAGGTTGTAGCCTTCACAATTTGAGCAGTGTGCTCTTGGATAGTGATTCCTTGGATAGTGAGTCCACCACCCCTAAAAATGTTATTGTAAAAGAATCCTAATAGGGTCTGACCCTTAACAAGGTCAATGTACTTCATGTACTGTAAAGACAACTCCTAACAGGGTTAAGGATCTTCTAATAAAGGATCATAAGAAACTAGTACATAATATTTGTGGGTACTAATTCCCACCGGGGTTTTCACCTGCATTGGGTTTCCCCGTAATCATATTTTGTATTATGAGTTGTGTATGTTTATCTTACTTACATTGATATTCAGTTCAGTACTTAAGCATTAAAGTTAAGATTCAAGATAAGAAGAAAAAGTATTAATAGATAGATCACCGATTCACCCCCCCCCCCTCTCAGTGATCGTAATCCTAAAAATTGGTATCAGAGCTTTGGTCCTTAGAAAATAAGTTTAACCACTTGAGGAGATCATGGAAAAGGTAGAAATGAACCACTTGAAAAATAATCTTGAAGCAGCCCTTGAAGAACTTGACACATTTGAAAAAGAAAATGAAGATCTTAAACTAAAAGTTAATGGCATACAAATACTTATCAAGAAACTGAAAAAAGAATTAAGGAATTGTTCTTCAAATGATTTGGGAGAAGTAGTCAAAAATTTGAATGAAGGAAATTCATCTATGAAGGATGAGATTTAAGAATTAGATGAAAAGCTATGTAACAATCAAGATGCCTATGATGATCAAGTCAAAGTGAACAAGTAGTTAGATGAAGAACTGAGACAAGAAAACATGGAAATCTTGGAGCTAAGAAACAACAAAGATAAGATGGAATCTGAATTGATTTCAGCAAAGAATCATATTGACAAGTTACACACAAGCAAGGATATGATAGAATCATAGTTGTATGCTCAAAAGGTTAAAGGAGATACCAGCGGTATAGGATACAATGAAGCACAAATTCAGATTGATGCCATGCGAGAAAGAGTGAAAGCACCAAAGGACATCACATATACTAAGGAGATTGGAAATTAGATTAAAGACAATGTTGAACCACCTAAGGTTGAATGCAAGATAGTTGACCGTACTTGTTATGCCTATAAAAATTATGGACATATTGCAAGGAATTGTAAAGAGGTAAGACCCTTCAATGGTTACTGCTATTCATAAAATAAATTTGGTCATAGAGCTATGAATTGTAAAACAAGTTAGAAGAACAAGAATCAAAATAATCAAAGAAATCAGAATCAACAAAAACAAAGAAGTTATCCTCAACAAAATGTTAGAAACCCTCAGAACATTACATGTCAGATATGTAATTACAATGGACATACATCTAAGCAGTGCAGCATGATGAATAATAACATCAGACCTCCTATCATTTGTCACACATGTGGAAAAGATAGACACATCTCTAAGCATTGTAGATCTAGAGCGCAGAGACTGGAAAGCCCTAAAAAGTTAGAAAATTCATTATGGGATGAGGCAGGAGAAATCAAATTTGTGAAAGCTATATAAGATACGAGCAAGATCTGGGTTGAAGTGAAGAAGGATAATGAAGAGAACAAGGTAGCAGATCCATCCTCAGTGGACGCACCATCTACTTCTGAATAGTTGACCCTCGTGGTCTTAGGGGGAGCTATTCTAGCTCCAGACCCCTGCGTGACTGGTATACTCACCATCTGAGTATACGCCTTGGATTACAATTGTTTGGTGACATTATGGTGCTGTATGGAAGAGCACATGATCTAAATTGTTATCAGGAACAAGAATGGAAGTTACAGTTGCTTCTTGTGTCTACGCGGCAAGTATTAATGGTAGAAATCTACTTTGCAATCACCAAGTCGTCACTTGTGGTCAGAATAAATGATTGGAGATCATAGAAGCCCTAGAAGTTGTATTATTAATGCATTACATTTTTTATCATCAACGAAGAAAGGAGATTCATAATCGTTATTTGTTAAGCAAAGTAATTCGAGTTTGAAACGAAGCCCAAGCACGAACATGTTGTTTCAAAAATTAGTTGAAAACTTACTTAGCAATCGATTAAGCAGTTGGATAATAAAAGGAGCACTTACATTCGAGCAAAAAAGTGTCACAATTACATTCTTCAACAGAGATTGATATGAAGAAACTCTTTGAAACATCTTGGAAGAAATTTATCAGTATGCTTCAGTGCATAAATTTCATGAAGCGGAATTGGTCAAAATCTTGTTGAGCACTGTTCTATGTGAGAGTATCAGTATAGCCATTGGAGATATTTTTTTTTGGAGTCAACCTGATGTTATCCTTGGAAGCGTGTACTTTTTATTGATCATCTAAGTGTGAATACAACAAAAGAGTGTTCACGTAAGAGCAGAATTGATTTGAAATATCATGTGAAGAGGCAGATTAAACTATTATGATAGGTCCACAGGATTCTGCGCCCATGGCCAAGGAAATGGAGGATACATTTGTGGTTGATAATGTTGAAGTA
Organism: Thuja plicata; assembly: GCA_018584345.1. Taxonomy (NCBI): domain Eukaryota; kingdom Viridiplantae; phylum Streptophyta; class Pinopsida; order Cupressales; family Cupressaceae; genus Thuja; species Thuja plicata. The sequence continues at coordinate 35,559 of MU223372.1, read as the reverse complement.
TAAATGGTAGAAATGGATATTGATCTAGACTAGATTGAAGAAACATTTGTGAAAAGTCTTTATATCAGCAAGAAGATCTATTAATTTAAGATATCACAGAAAAGGAAGTAGAAAAAGAGAAGACTGAAGTGATGGATAGTTCATCATCATTGTTGTCAAGTTTGACACCCATAATAGTATTAGACTCATGGGGAGTAAATAAGTAAGGGGGAGTATATAATCTGAAGGAGTCATGAAAAATAGATAAGATATTGCAAAAGAGAAGTATATGAAGAAGGGGCTCAGTGAATTGGTTAGCAACTTTACACTTGATCTTAGTTAACTCAAGGTTGGTCAAGCATCCTTGAAAGAGTTTGGAGAAAAAGGTAGAGAACATAATATCAAAGGGGGAGTAAAGTAATGTATAGAATATGGAGTCTGTCATACAATATGCATTATGCGCCCATCTATAGATTTTTAATTCACTGATTGCATTTTGGGAGAAAGAGATCCAGAAGTTGCAGATTGCATAACCAAATGTGTATGCTGAGTAAGTACATAGAAGTATTTTTTGAGCACCTTTGTCATTAATTTCAAAGGGGGAGTAGAGTATGAAGAATATGGAGTCTGTATATGATAAGTGGGAGATATAAGATAGAGAGTTTTTGTATAAGAGTACATATAGTAACTTCACCATATTCCTTTGTTGCCATTAAAGACAGAGGGGGAGATTGTTGGAAAGTTGACTATACTAGATAATATGACTCTATTTAGTGTTTTAATTATGGAAACAAATTCATATGAAGTTTTGGAGTCAGCACACATTATCAGAAGATCAGAAATTGGCTAAGTAGAGAAGACTGGACAGTTAGCAGAGTACTAGAAGAACAAAGCATTAGTGCATGTGCATACGACTGAGTTAGGACATGCCCTTTGAATATAATCTTATGAGTATGTATTCATGCTAATTATAAGAGGGCATGATCAGATCTACAAGTATGAAGAAGTTACAACAAGATGAAGTGACTGAGACAGTAAAGGGAAGAATAGGACAGAGCAAGGAACAAACTGTTATAATTTTGATTAGCGTGTGTTCATTTGTTATTCTAATTCTATGTGCCTTGGAAGATAAGCTTATGAGTATTTTTACATGCTAATTCTAAGAGAACATAATCAGATTTTCAAGTATGAAGAAGATACAACCAGTTGAAGAGGTATAGCTAGTGAATGCCAGAATAGGATAGAGATCATGGAAAGAGCCGACAGAGATTATTTTGGTACCAAAGTTGCACATATCCTTAGGACTTGCATCCTTGGATTAGTGATTTTTAGTGATCTAATCATGTTTTTTTAAAGGTACATGACTTGATTCATCTATAGAAATAAGTTAGAGCTAATTTGGCGGAGCGGACTGTGTGAAGAGATGCATCTGTTCTGTTTGAGTAAAGTAGTTGTAATTAATGTTGCGTTGACTTAATGAAGGGTTGCATGCTTATTTAATTGATAAATATAGATGGTAAAAGGTTTCATAAAGCCTACATGTTCATTTCCTTTGAGGAAGTACTTATAGAAGGTCATTTGTGATCGGAAAAGTTGCGAAAGCCAGAGATAAGAAAATCAGAGCAGAGGGTTGAAGCAGCAAAGCTATATTTGTCATATGTTGATGATATAGATATTGAAGTAGAAGATTTCATAGTATATTTAAGATTTTTATAGTGATTTACAAGAGGTTAAAGCATCAGCATACAAAAGGAACTGATCAGACAAGCAGTCTCACATCAACAGTTCACCTTGCAGATACAGTGTGTATCAAAGATCCAGAAGGTTGTAGCCTTCACCATTTGAGCAGTGTGCTCTTGGATAGTGAGTCCACCACCCCTAATAGGGTTATTGTAAAAGAATCCTAACATGGTTTGACCCTTAACAAGGTCACTATACTTCATGTATTGTAAAGACAACTCCTAATAGGGTTAAGGATCTTCTAATAAAGGATCATAAGAAACTAGTACAGAATATTTGTGGGTACTAATTCCCACCGGGGTTTTCACCTGCATTGGGTTTCCCCGTAATCATATTTGGTGTTATGAGTTGTGTATGTTTATATTACTTGCATTGATATTCAGTTCAGTACTTATGCATTAAAGTTAAGATTCAAGATAAGAAGAAAAAGTATTAATAGATAGATCACTGATTCACCCCCCCTCCCTCTCAGTGATCCTAATCCTAACACCATCTCCCTGAATATTATTTTTTGGTGGGCTAGATGGTGGTGCCTTGAAAAAACTCATTTAAATCTACTTGTTGAATCATATTGAGGAAAGCTCTAGTTGGAATGTTGCGTGGTGGTGATTGAACTTGGTTTTTGGTTGGGTTTTGGGGCACTACAAACATTGCAACCCGAGCTGCTGGTAGAAGAGACCGAGTCACAGACAGAGGGAATTGAGTCACAAGAAGAGGGAACTAAGTCACATACGGAGGAATCCAAGTCACAAATAGAGGGAACTGAGTCACAGATAGTGGAACCCAATCATTAGACAAAGGAACATGAAAGAATGTTTTAGAATGACAAACCTAGTGGATCAAGTCCAGAATCTAGAATAAAAGATCCAGTACTTTAAAGATATGTTCAAAGGCATCATGCATGTGAGAAGATAATTGGAGATCAAATAGAAGGTGTAATGACACAGAAGAAACTTAAAGGTACATTCTTACTAAGTGAATTTGAACCTAGAACTGTTAAAAATGCATTGAATGATGAAAGTTGGATATAACAAATGAATGAAGAAATTGAGCAGATTGAGAAGAACAACACTTGGACTCTTTTACCTAGGCCAAAGGACAAGAATTTGATTGGAACCAAGTGGGTTTTTAGAAATAAGATGAATGAAAATGATAAATTTTCTAGAAACAAGGCCAGAATAGTTTGTAAAGGATATGCTCAAGAAGAGGGTATTGACTATGGATAAAAATTTTCTCCTGTTGCAAGACTTGAAGGAGTCATAACTCTTCTGGCATATGCTGCACATAAAGGATACAAAGTATATCAAATGGATGTGAAATCTACATTTTTTAATGGAATCCTAGAAGAAGAAGTCTACATTGAACAACTTGAAGGATTTTATGATCCTAGTAGAAGGAATATGGTTTGCAAGCTGCACAAAGCATTGTATGGACTGAAGCAAGCACCCAAAGCTTGGTATGAAAGACTGCATGGCTATCTAATAAGTATTGGATTTCAGAGAACCAATGATAATAGTAGCCTTTACATCAAAGATGGAACATAGAACAAAATATTGTTAGCATAGATATTTTTTGATGACATATTATTTACTGGTTATGATGACCTATGCAAAGCATTCTCTGTAGCTATGAGTAAATAATTTGAGATGTCTATGTTTGGTGAGATCAAATTTTTTGTTGGATTACAAGTACATCAAATGAAGGATTGTATCTACATTACTCAATCAAAATATATCAAGGAGATACTTAACAAATTTGGTATGGAAGATTCCAAACCTATTGGAACACCCACATGTATTGGACATAAAGTGTCTAAAGATGATGATTCAAAGGAGGTAGATCAAACCAACTATAGATCCATGATTGGAAAATTGCAAAATGTCATTCACACCCAAACTGATGTTGCATTGGAAGTTGGTATTGTTGCAATATTTTCAGCTAATCCCAGACCTAACCACCTAATGGCAATCAAAATAATTCTGAGATATCTGAAGGGTACTGAAGACTATGTTTTATGGTATAAGAAAGGTGGAAACTTTGATTTAAAGGCATTCACTGATGTTGATTGGGCTAGAAGTGTAGATGACAGGAAAAGCACTAGTGGTGGAGCTTTCTTTCTTGGAAAGAGGTTAGTATCATGGACTAGCAAGAAACAAAATTGTATCTCTCAGTCTACAGCAAAGGAAGAATATGTTGCTGCAGTAGTTAACTATTCAAACATCATATGGATCAAGCAGTTGTTGTCAAGAATGAAGGAAGAAGCAAAAGAGTCATTTATTATCTACTGTGACAACACCAGTGCCATTAACATTTCAAAGAATCCTATGATGCACACCAAAAGCAAGCATATAGTAATAAAGTATCCTTTTTTGAGGGAATTGGTACAAAATAAAGAAGTAAGGTTGGAATGTGTGAATACCAATGAACAAGTTGTAGACATATTCACCAAAACTTTACCGAAGGATGCATTCTTGTATCTTAGAAGAAAGCTAGGGGTACTTCCCCTAATTGAAGCTCACTAAAATATAGTTTAGTGATGCATCAACCCGAGCGACAATGAATATCTGTTAGTTGATGCAGGTACATCAGAGCACATTACAGATGAATTTGTATATTCAGGTACATTGCAATTATAAAGTGAAATAGTAATGACTATTGATATTTGTGGAGATGATGACTTTGGCATTTGTTGTCAAAGAGGGAGATTTTTCTATAATACATAAGAACAAGATAAAAGAGGAAGAATTTTTTCTATAATACAACAAGAGGGAGATTTTGATGTCAGACGGAGTTTTTTGGATGAGAATCAGAATGAAGCTAAAGACATTAATAATTTTTTCTATTGTTCTACAATTCTTTGTATTATGACATGTGTTTCCATCAATACCAAAGAGGGAGATTGTTGAAGACAATTATTCAATTATGTATTGTCATTGATGTTACACATGTATTTACACTTATATAGTGATGTTACAAAAATGTCTATATTCAAATCGAGCACAGTTGGTGAATAGAATGAGTTATTTAGTGTTGACCAAGTTTAGTCAGACATTGAAAGAAGTTTAGTGTTGACCGAGTCACTCGGGCATTTTAGTCTTGGTCAGGCATTTAGTGGCAGTCGACTAACAATGATTTATATTCTATAATTAATTGGTTATATGAGGCTGAATGAATTGTGATTTACTATTAGAAGTATATTCAAGCTGAATTGAAAGGGCTTACCATATAAATGAAAGATCAAGTTTGGATTGAATGTGTGAAAGTAGAAGAGAAAGAGAAAGAGAAAGAGAAAGAGAAAGTAGAAGTGTGGAATTTTGTGATATGAAGAGTGAAGGCAAAATCAGACAAGATTTTGATTGAGTAAAGATCACTCAGAGCTGTAATAGAACATCTGATCAACAAGGATCCAGTTATAATCAAAATAGAGATCTGAATCAATAGAGACAGTTTCTTACACATACAGGTCAATTCATTGTTACTTTCTAACAATTGTAGCAGTGATGTAAAATCTCTTAACAGAGTAGATTTAATAATCTTTTTGTAAATGCTCTCACAAGGTAGCATTTCTATGTTGAAGTGTTGAAGACCTCTAACAAGGCCACTCCTCACAGGGTGGTTAAATCCTTTAACAAGGTCACACCTAATAGTGTTTTATTGTAACCTTTAATAGGGTTGGCTCCTAATATGGCTCACTTTAGAAGAGTGAAAAATAGTAACTAGTTACATTGGTGGTTTTTCCCATATTGGGTTTCCATGTTAAATCTTGGTGTCACCTGTGTATATGTTATTTGTTTTATGCTTTATTTTTATGCACTTCATCTCTAAAGTATAAATGCATTGGATATTATAAAGATTGCTTTCACACTCGAGTTACAGAAGAATATATTAATCAATCAAGAAATAGTGTTAAAGTATTTAAGACATCTAAGGGACAAAGGATTTTTGTTGGAGTAACTAATTCACCCCTCCCCTCTCAGTTACTTATCTTATTTCAAACAACATTATCTTTTTAAGTCATCTACACAGATCATAATCCTTACGACTGAGTGAAAATTTTGCTAAGTTCAGGCTGCGTAGCTTATTCTCTGCTTCCTGGGCATCGACGAGGGAGCAGGTGTATTTCCCACATACAAATGGGAAAGAGATGAAGGTGACCTTCTTGGTGGGAATTAGGGAATGCACCTCCACGATCTACCTAGAAAATTCTAACAAAATGATCTGGTCCCCGCATTGCTTGGTCAACAGGAAGGGCTGCCCAAAAAATTCAGACACTTGAATGTAGGTGTGCTATATGAACTAGATGAAGTAACATCCCCATGTATTAACTAAGGCCATGGCCTCCAGGGACATTCTAAATCCCTTATCATTAGCGATCCCCTTGATCCCATGGAAGATGAAGGTGTCGTTGACTCTAAAAAAATTGGGGAAACTCTCGTCCCACTAAATCTAGACAAAGTGATCCTATGGGGTGGCCTATGCAATCCCATCCCCGAAGATTCCAACTGTGGTTAATCCCCAAATTCTTGTTTATTGTCGGGCCAATGGAAAGAGGACGTAGGAAATCATGTAGAACCTGTGATCTCCCACAACCCTCCTCATCTAGGCATCCACATGTTTAACAATAATGTCAGTCTAGTCAAAGTGTGCCTTTTTGGTAGTCAATCCATATAAAAATGAGTACATTCAGGGGGTGAATTCCCAAGCATGGGGTTCCCCAAAAAATCTTTCATAGAAATATAATTTTGGCCTGGATGGGTTCCATGAAGTTGGAGAGAGGAATATCCATCCTCATCTTCTTGAAGTCCCAGTGTGGGATTTTTAACCATTCTAAATTGAGGTAGTGCTAGCCTAGATCAACCGTGTCCTCAAACTGCTCAAGCGAGGTGGCCTTGGCAGTAGCAACTATGTCAGGAAAGAACAGAATGCGCCATCCATTTACAGAGGCATCATGGTCCAAAGAGATGATGGGAAAAGGGTACTCGAGAGGGTTGGGTGAGACCAACATAGTGACTCCACTGGTTGGGTTGTAACATTTAGCCAGGAGCATGATCAGCTCCGACGCTTGCACTAAGTATGGAAAGCGAGCCACTTGAATGATTTCAGATGCTGCTAAGTTAACTCAGATAGGGTCATTGGTTCATCGCTATTGGTGGATTACTTGAATGAGGCTGTTTAATTTGGTATAGATGTCAACATTTGTATTAGAGACCTATTTTAGTGTAGATTCAATTTGGGATCCTAGAATTGTGTCACCATTCTTGTATTTGTGGGTTAATGGGAGCTTTTCTAACATCCTTTCTACCTTAGAATTTTTGGCAGTGCTTGCTGAAACACTTGGAAGTTCAGGACTTCTGGGGGGTGTTGATGTTGAAGCCATTTCTATCTTTCTTTAACCTGTACCTACAAATAGGAAAACTGTCAGTATATGAATTTTTATATAAAAAAATTATGGGCTCCGGTATTTTGGGTGCGACTTCTTACTTTCCATTATTAAAATAGAAATTATTAGTCCTTAAAATATCTGGGAGTTATCTCCAATAAAACCATTTTATAATATACAAAACCTTCCCTTTGCGCTCAAAAAGACCAAAAATTTTGAGTCAGTAGGAAGACTTAGATGAAAAAGTCTGGGGTCACCAAAACACCCAAAACCTTACCAAAAGGACAGCGATGTCAGAAACAAGACATGCAACCTTGCCATCATACCTTGACACACATAAACCCTATCGTCTAAGTAATGACAATTAATCAATAAATGTTCTAGCATGAGTGACATGAATGCCTCTTGGTACAAATTTTAATATTTGAACATTGGAATTAATTCCACCGTTAAGACAAAAATGACAAAGGAGAGAGAAATTACCAATGAACCGCGAGTGAGCTGGCTTCTTAAATTGACATAGTTCTTAGCTTTGACAAGAAGGGTGCATCAACTAGGGAGGTAGATGCATTTATTAGGTGAACATGGCCTTCAGACCTCGTATAGAATTTTGGGTAATGGCATCCCTAGGAGTTACCTCCATAGGATTTTCACTAAGGACAACCAGTGAAGATGTATCGTCTCCTTGGTGCAGCAGTAAAAAATTTCAACCAAATGGACAATATACACCTAGCCTAGACTACTAAAAATGCATAGAGTGATTCAAATTTATAGAACTGGACTCCTCTATTTACAGTTCTTGAATAAATACTGACAGAGTTTACAATTCTCTACAAACCTATATTTACAAACCTTACAGATTGTAGAGAGAGACAAAAAAACTACTTACAAACTATGTACAACCAAGGAAGATAAATGTCTCTCCTTCAAGAAAGATAGCCACAAAGAAAATGAGACACACCAGGTCCAAGAGGAACAATGTGCCAAACAACAAGCACAACCTGGACGGAAAGGGTGGATGAACACCCAAAAACACAGAAAGCCCAAATGGGCAGAACATAATGGAAAACAAAAAAAGGAACAAAGAAACAAACAATAACCAAAGAAAATAAATCAAGAAAAACAAGAAAAAAAATGAAAACAAAATAAAAATGCAAAGGCCTACTTGGAACTTGAAATGCTGAAAAAGAGGAACTAAAAATGGCCTCACTCTGTCAACTAAATGCTCTGAAGAATCATCAAACATACCTCTGAACCTTCTAGCTCAAACACCTTAGCTCGTAGAACAATTTCCTTCACTCTTTAGATAATTCTCCAAAAGGTAATTAGTTCACGATAAATGTAAAAATGACAAGGTAAAATGCCTTAAATAATGCCTAGGGGAGCGCATTAATTGATAAAGGTTATTCCAAGAAACAAGCTGGCCACCGATGTCTAGACCTTTGGACACTCAATGATCATTCCTTCAAATAGAGAGGGAATGATCGGCAAGTCCCGAAGGTTCAGAAGTCCTCAGATCTGAGAAAAAACACTCTAGGATCTGAATCCTAGAGGAGACCAAAAAGACAAAATAAAGATAAGACAAGGGCAAGGTCCCAAAAGGGGAAAGAATAAAAACAAAGCCTGAGCAAAAAAAGGGGGGGGGGGAAACATTTTGCAAAAAAAATATAGGTACGGGTATGCAGGGAATAATAAGACACATTAATGTATCCTAAGACCCCTAATTATGACCCTTTAAGACCCCTCTCTCTACATATTATGGGTCATAAGGGTTTTTAAGGGGGCATAGTCTACACATTAATGTGTCTCAAGACACTTTAGACCCCTTATAGCCCCTTAAGACCCCTTACCATATACTAATGAATATTAAGGGGTCCTAGAAGGGGTCACAAGGGGTCCTAAGACACATTAATGTGTTTTAGGATCCCTCTTGACCCCTTACAACCCTTTAGGACCCCTAAGATGTATGATAAGGTGTCCTAAGGGGTCATAAGGGGTCCTAGGACACTTTAATGTGTCTTGCAACCCCTTGTGACCCTTAAAGATCTCTCTTTCTAAATATTAGGGGTTGTAAGGGTTGTTAAGGGTCGTAGGACACATCAATGTGTCCTAGGAACCCATAGAACCCTTGTGACCCCTTAGGACCCCTTACCATACACTAATTAATTATAAGGAGCCTTAAGTGCTTGTAAGTGGTCTTAAGGGGTGATATGACATATTAACAGGTCCTAGAACCCCTTATGACCCCTTATGACCCTTTACAACTCCTAAGATGTATGGTAAGGGGTCCTAAGGTGTCCTAAGGATCAAAAGGGGTCCTAGAATACATTAATGTATCTTAGGACCCCTTAAGACCCTTTAGGACCCTTGAAGACCCCTCTTTCTACATATTAAGGGTCATAAGGGTTGTTAAGGTGTCTTATGACACATTAATGTGTCCTAGGACCCCTTAGACCCCTTACAACCCCTTAGAACACCTTACCAAACATTAGTGAATGGTAATGTGTGCTAAGGGCATGTAAGGGGTCTTAAGACACATTAATGTGTCATAAGACACCTTATGAACCCTTACAACCTTGTAAGACCCTTAGAATGTATGGTAATTGGTCCTAAGGGATGATAAAGGATCCTAGAACATATTAATGTGTCCTAGGACACCTTAGGGCCCTTTAGAAACCCTAAGATGTAGGGTAAGGGGTCCTAAGCGGTCTTAGGACACTTTAATATGTCCTAGGACCCCTTAGTACCCTTTAGAATTTCTCTCTCTATATATTTTCTATTTTAAGGGTTGTTAAGGGGTCCTAGGACACATTACTATGTCCTAGGACTCCCTAACACCCCTTAGGACCCCTTTCCATATACTAATGTATGGTAAGGGGTCATAAGGGGTCTTAATGGGTCCTAGGACACATTAATGTGTACTATAACCCCTTATGACCCCTTAGGACCCTTTAATACCCTTAAGATGTATGCTAAGGTGTCATAAGGTGTCCTAAGGGGTCATAAGGGGTCCTAAGACACATTAATGTACCCTAAGGCCCCTTATGACCCTTTACGACCCCTTTCTCTACATCTTAGTAGTTGTAAGGTTTTTTAAGGGGTCATAGTCCACACATTAATGTGTCCTAGGACCCCTTAGACCCCTTATGACCCCTTACCATAAACTAATGAATGTTAAGGGGTCCTAAAAGGGGTTGTAAGGTGACTTAAGGGGTCCTAAGACACATTAATGTGTTGTAGGATCCATGATGACCCCTTACCATAAGCTAACAAATGTTAAGGGGTCCTAAAAGGGGTTGTAAGGGGACTTAAGGGGTCCTAAGACACATTAATGTGTTGTAGGATCCCTTATGACCCCTTACGACATTTTAAGACCCCTAAGATGTATGCTTATGGGTACTAAGGGGTCATAAGGGATCCTAGGACACATTAATGTGTCCTAAAACCCCTTATGACCCCTTACGAGCCTTGAAGACCAGTCTCTCTACGTCTTAGGGGTCATAAGGGTTGTTAAGGGGTCGTAAGACATACTAGTGTGTCAAAGGACAACTTAGAATCCCTACGACTGCTTAGGACCCCTTACTATACACTAATGAATTGTAAGGAGTCCTAAGGGATCGTAAGTGGTCTTAAGGGGTCATATGACACATTAACGTGTCCTAGAACTCCTTATGACCCCTTAGGGCCCTTTACCACACCTAAGATGTATGGTAAGGGGCCCTAAGGGCTCATAAGTGGTCCTAGGACAATGTGTCCTAGGATGCCTTATGACCACTTAGGATCATTGAAGACCCCAATCTACAACTTAGGGGTTGTAAGGGTTATTAAGGGGTCTTAAGCGGTCCTAAGACACAATAATGTGTCCTAGGACCACTTATGACCCATTGTGACCCTTTAGGACCCCTAAGACGCATGGTAAGGGGTCCTAAGGGATCATAAGGGGTCCTATGACATGGTAATGTGTCCTAGGACCCCTTATTTCCCCTTAGGACCCCCCTCTCTACATCTTAGGGGTCATAAGGGTTGCTGAGGGGTTGTTAGTGGTCTTAAGGGGTCCTAGGACATATTAACGTGTCCTAGAACCCCTTATGACCCTTTATGACCCCTGGAATGCATAATAAGGGGTCCTAAGGTGTATTAATGGGTCATAAGACATATTAATGTGTCCTAAGACCCCTTATGACTTGTTAGGGACCTTGAAGAACCCTCTCTCTACATATTAGGGGTTGTAAGGGTTGTTAAGGGGTCCTAGGACACATTAATATGTCCTAGGACCCCTTACCATACACTAATGAATGGTAAGGGGTATTATGGGTTTTTGGGTGGTATTAAGGGGTCCTAGGACACATTAACATTTTCTAGAACACCTTATGACCCCGTAGGACCTTTTACGACCCCTAAGATATATGGTAAGTAGTCCTAATGTGTGCTAAGGGGTCATAATGGGTCTCTCTCTCTCAACATGGTTAAACATACATGTCAATTACCAAACTAACCATATCATAAAAAATACAATAAGAAATCATTCTTAAATGATCATGCACAAGTCAAGGGCTTAAGGTTACAATCAATAGTCCAATAAGAATCATGTTGAAGACAATGTGTTGATTCCTGAAATTTGGTTAAGTATGAAATTTCCTAAAAACCCTCAAAATCTAGAATCTTTATCTTAACTCCTATGAAGTTGAAACCACTCTCAAACATCCTGAAATTATATACATAAAATGTAACTTAAGTTTATTTCTCTAACATTTAACTTATACTTAAATGTTACATTTTATGTATTGTCCTAGTGTTGGAATTGGTATGGTATGGCCTATTGGAAATTATCTCTTTTCCTCCCTTTAACCTTTTTTTAATGTTACATAGTACATAAATGCTATAGTTCATACACACCATAGTGCACACGCTCTATAGTGCACACATGCTATTGGCTTTGATTTCCCAAGCCTTAGGCTCAGGTAATTGAAGCCATAGTACATGCACACTATAGGGAAGATACCCTATTGCTTTTGGGGAACCAAAAAAAACTTTGGTACCTTTTTGGTCCTCCATCTTTGTGCATACACCCTGGTATGAAGACTTCTTATGTATGACCTATAATTGGGTTCGGCTGTAGTGTGTTAAATATAATTATAATATATATTTTATGCCTTGGCCAACATATGTAGTTATCGTATTGGATGTATATATAGAGAAATTATTTTGTATTATGTGTATGAGAGTGAGAGAGAAAGCTAAAGGTGATATTGTGTGAGCTTGTTTCAGTGTATTTCTAGCAGTGGTGTATAAGAAGGAGGAATTTGCTTAGTGAAGTATTTCTTTGGTATCAAGGGAAGGATTTACATACTATGATGTAGAAATTTGGTGTGTACTTGCAGAAGATCTATACCATATCTACTATTGTTGGTGATTACTATGCTATTTATTGAAATTGTTTCATGCATAAGTTGATGCAATTTTATTAGTTTAAATTTTGTCTATAAGACATCTTTTGTATAAGGGTAGTTAGCTTAGCCGATAGTGAGCCAAAAAATAGTGAGAAAACTGACAATGAGTCCTCTGTAAAAATCACCTTAAACGGTGTCACCTTAACTGGTGTTTACTCTCATGGGACTTAGCTTCTTTGTGGTTTTCCCCATATTGGGTTTCCACATTATATCTAGTGTCATGGTGTTTGTTGTGCTTTTTCTTTCATGTTTTTATCAATCTTAACTATTTGAATAGTTTATGTGTATACCAGATTAGTGAAGGTTTTTTAAGTGTTTTGGAATAAGTGATTTACCCCCCCCCGCTCCCCCCCTCTCACTGATTTGGCATGTTCAACAATTGGTATCAAAGATTGGTCCCTTGCAGATAGAGCTTGACCTCTTAAGGGAGATCTAGGATGTTTGAAAATATGGAAGAAGAGTACTATTCTGATGATGATTGGAAGATCACAATGACTGACATTGAGTGCACTAAAATCAGAGAATGAGGAGCTGAAAGAAAACCTAAAGGCAGTGAATGCATATATCTCAATTTTGAGGGATCAGATCTAAAAATTCAAGGCAAGGCACAAGGAAGTAAGTCAAGAATTAAAGGACTCCAAAGAAAAGGTGGCAAATCTTGAAAAGAAGCCATGTGACAGGAAACATTCTGAGGAATTTATCAAGGAAGAGTTCACACAGAAGATGGAAGATTAGAACAAGACTGAAGGAGATCTGAAGAAGACTATCAATCAAATAATAGAGCAATGGAAGAAAACTAAAGAGAATCTCAAGGATGCCATTAAGAGAAATTTAGATAAAAATGAAAATATGGATCAGGAATTAAGGAAGTTGAGATCTGAAGTGAAGGTTTGTGAAAGCAGTACTATTTTATATCAAATTTAATCCCTACAGAAAATTCACAAGGAAAAGGAAGGTTTAGGTTTCATTGGTGAGTGTTCAGATCTAAAGGAAAAGGCAAAGATATGGTAGTTAAAGTAGAAGAAAATTCTGAGGTAGAAAGCAAGGTTAGGAATATGAATACATCTACAAGAAGGCCTCTGGTCAAACAACTGAATGCTGAAAGGTACTTATATTTTAATGGTTACTATTTTATATGCAATAATTTGGACATAAGGTCGTTGAATGTAGGATGAAGAAGGAATGAAAGATTCAATACTTTAATTTTCATAATTTTGGTCATAAAGAAAATCAATGCAGAAGTCAAGTATCTAATCCTATTAAGAAAAATGGAATGAATAATATATTTCATGAAATTTTTATGTGTGTCACAATTATGGTCACAAGGCTAATCAATGCATATTTAGAGTTCAAAAGTGAGATCAAAATAAAGGAATGTCAATTGTTTCAAATGTGGTCAAATTGGTAATTATGCTAGCACATGCAGATCTGATAGTGCTCTAATAAAGTCTAGAAGTGATAGGAATGTTACAAATTTGGATGAATCTCATAAGAGAGTCAAGATATGGAAGAATAAAGATGTTGGTGAAGAGAATTATGTGGTACCAGATCCTGGTACTAGCTCTTTCGATAAATGAGATGAATGATTTGTCTTAGGGTGAATATTAAAATGCTAAATTAGTCACTTCCCCTTTTGTGAAGTGATACCAGCTTCAATTGGCTTGTCTCTAGTATGTTGGATGATAAATCAATAATTATATTTGTTTCAGATGATTGATGTGAGAAGTGTGAATGGGTTGTGTCAATGATAGTGAATTTTCAGCGGGAATTATAATTATGAAGGATCGTGGTTATAAAAGTGAATTTTGAAATCATTTTTCATTATTGCAAGAAGAAAAATCAAGGTTCCAGCAAATCTTGTGAGTGTTTGATCATAAGTGCTTGAGTGAGAAGATGGAATCTCAATTAGTTGTTCGCGATATAATTGCAGTCATATCAAGGATGTTGAAGAAGACAAAATTGGAAGAATTTGATCATGGAAAAATTAGACGGATGGAAGTTGGCTTATCAATAGAAGATTTGCAGAGAGTTTGTAATCTTGGGAGAATTTCTCTAGTTTGATGAAAAGGAATTTATCTTGTTTTTGCTAAGTCAGTTTCAGGATGGAAACCTGGTGTTGGCTAAACCCTATACAATAACAAAGGAAGTAAGTGAGGATAACATTGGGTTGTGTCGTATTCAAAACATTTCTAGAAAGAAGAAAATAAAGTATAAGGAATTGCAAGAATTGACTGACATCAACAGAGATCAACACGCCCTCTTGATAAACACACTTGTTGATCCAGTGGTGAGGAATGTTTCCTATGTCATAACCTACAAAATTTATTTTAAAAATAGTGATGGTGCTACATCTTTTGTAGTAGTCTATATTGCACATAAAATGCTTAGGGAAGGTGTTTAGTTTGATCTTTGTAAACTATCATTGGATAATTTTCTTGAGAATGTCAAGATGTCATTGGAATATGGTTATGGATTTTGGTTTGGTTCCTTGGTCATGTGTTTCATGTTCTATTTATTGAGATCTCTACCGAGTAGAGAAAATATACTGTGGAGGTCTAACATTCCTGTCGGAAAACAAATGTGAAGATATTTAGTGTTTGTAGAAAATAGAGAAGATGCTTGAAAGTCTTATTTTGCATCATTAGTGATGAAAATTTTCTCTGGTTTGGTTGTTCTTGGTCTTGTGTATGTGATTCATGTTGAGGAGGGTTCCTCCTCTGGTCAAAATAATTTGGATGTTGTCGTTGGTAGTTCTCTTCCGTAACCAAAGAGGATAAAGATTAGTGATAAAGGAAAGGAGGTTTTAATCATTTCAGAGGATGAAGAAGAAAAATATAAGGATGAGAATGAATTAGAGGAGAAAGAATAACAAGAGGTTGAAAAAGATATAGTTTCTCTATCAGAATCTAGCTATGTGGATTTGATGTTGTTCAGTGTATGTTAGAAGATGATGAGTTTGACAGAGTTGGTGATTTATGGTCTAGTTGATCTTCAGTGAGAAAAACTAAGATTAAGGATATGTTGACTGATCACTTGATCGGTAAAAAACTAATTTTTATGATATATCTGGTACGATTCTATTGAATTTAAAAAGTTTGTTGAAGGAATATTGTTTTAGTATGGTGCAGTTTACTGCATAATCAAAGAGTCTATTGAGAATAAGTGTACCGATGCTAAATAAATATTATTCAAGATGATTAGTTAAACAAGATAGAGCATAAAAGAAATTTTAGACATTTATAGGTATTGTCTTTAGTGGCCTGATGTTGTTGACAATTTCAGAGGTAGAATTGAGGTTATTGAGGCTGAATTGAATGAGTTAGGAAAGAGATATGAATACTTCAAGGATGAAGGAGGAAAATTGAGAATAAAGAGTGGTCATCTTCAGGGTGAGATGTTACACTTGCAGAGACAAAGAGAAGATCTGGTGAACAAATTTTGGCTGGTGAAGGACTTGGTTGAATTTTGGTTAGAGTTTGTTTCTGGTATCCTTTCTTATGTAGAAGATTATGAGCAACAGTTCCTCTCTCTGAACTATACTTCATCATTTGAGATGCTAGTTGAGCATGATATTTTGTTTTCCCAGATGGGTGCTGTTGTGGCTGAGTGGAAGAGGAAGCTTCCAATCATCAAAGCAAGGTATAAGAAAGTTTTTAGTGTTATGACTATTGTCCTTCTTTGATTTTCTGAGTTTTGCGATGTGGCCCTTTTCCATTATTGAAAAAAGGGGGAGGGACGAAGGAAATTCAAAACATTAGATATATAACTAACTCAGGGGGAGTTTTTGAAATTTTAAATTTTTGTTGTTTTGTCATCAATGCCAAAGGGGAGATTGTTAAACATATTGAGAAGATACCAACAATTTTGTCATTGATGTCAAAACAATTATACCAGTTGCATATCTGTGTCAGTTGGTTGTTGGCAGTTTCAGTTGGATGCCTGTTGGTTTTCAGTTAGTTACTTATGGTTTAGTTATATGTAGAATAGATTCTATATATGCACTTTTGGGTTATGATGTCAAATGTACTTTTTCCTATTATTGGAATTCATCTCTTTGGTACATCTGTATGTTTTAGTGATCATTGAAGCAATAATATTTTTTTGGTATTTGTTAACTATCGAGTTTCAGAGTCCTAGATATCTCGGTTACCTCAAATTTCTTGAAATTCATCAGAAGTTTTTGGTACAACCATTATATTTTGTTTCTAGACATATTCTATCAGGTTTCAACTATCGATTGGTTCAGAAGTTTTGTGGATCAAGTCATGAACTTGGTTGTAGTGTTCCGTCGGTTCCAAAATTTATCTATCTTTAGTAATTATGGTATGTAACATGCATATCTTAAGGGTGAATTATCTTTAGGTCCTCTGGTAATGTAGTATGAAGACTTCTTATGTATGACCTATATTTAGGTTCGATGGTAGCGTGTTAAATATAATTTTAATATATTTTGTATTCAAGCCAACATGTTTTGTGGCTTGGCCGACATATGTAGTTATCTTATCGGATATATATAATATAAACAATGAAATCATTTTGTATCCTATGTATGAGAGTGAGAGAGAAAGCTCAAGGTGATATTGTGTGAGCTTGTTTCAGTGTATTTATGGCAGCAATGTGTAAGAAAAAGGAAGTTGAGTGAAGTAATATTGTGGTATTGAGAGAAGGCTTTACATACTATATTTTAGAATTTTTGTGTGCGTTGGTAGAATATTTGTACTAGATCTACTATTGTTGTTGATTAATGTTTTATCAACTAGAATTGTTTCATGCATAGGAAGATGCAATTTTATCAGTTCACGTTTTGTTAGTAAGACATATTTTGTAATTCATATTTTTGTATAAGGGTAGTTAGCCCAACTGACAATTAGATGAGCAACAATGAGAAAACTGATAGTGATTCCTCTGTAAAAATCACCTTAACCAGTGTTTACTTTCATAATAATTAGCTTCTCTATGGTTTTTCTCATCTTGATTCTCCACGTTATATTTGGTGTTATGGTGTTCATTGTTCATTGTTCTTTCATTCTTTTATCAGTCTTAATTATTTAAATGGTTTATGTGTATACCAGATCAGTAAAAGTTTTTAAAAGTGTTTTGGAATAACTAATTCACCCCCCTCTTATTTATTTGACCTATTCAATAGTAGTTTTGTGAGACTATGAGTCTTGGGGTATACTTTGGAATTGGAATGTAATAATCTATCTCATTACTTGATCCTTTCCTATTGTGCCTCATAATGTCCTTACTTGCGTCTTTCCTTCCAATTTTCTATCCATTTTTGCATTAGGATTGGATAATACTGAGAGGGGGGGGTGAATCAGTATTATAGTACTTTATTAAATTCTTCAACCAATTAAATATCAACCATAAACTTGATGTAAAAAAAAAAGAACATAAAAAAATGACACAATACTCATAACACCAAATTTTTTTTTTGAGGAAACCCTGGCCAAGGGAAAACCCTGGTGGGGATGGTACCCACAATCATGCACTAAAGTATAATGTCATTGTAAGGAGACCTAGCCCTGTTAGGAGCTGAATACTACATAGTACATTTCCTTGTTAGAGGAATAACAACCTTGTTAAAGGTTCACAACACCCTGTTAGAGGCCAACTAAGCTTACAACTCTTACAATATAATTTAGGTTACAAAGTGTTCTTAGTCATGAACAAAAACAAGAAAAATTGGTACTTAGATAGTTCCTTTATAGTTCTTCATTGATCTCTATCATTCTATGCCCTACTATTTGCTCAACAACTCATCCAAATATTCAACTTACATACACATAATCTTTATCAAAAAGATCTTACATATATATCTCACAACTTTACAAAGTCGGCTCTCAGTATGAGTATTACAAATATTACTAAGTTGGACTTCAATACAAAATACATTTAATATAGTAAACATTAAATTCATATTCTATGCTCTTGCATAGTCGATGTGGAGGTTATCAACAACCAAAATAAAACTTTGATTGTCTGGAGTCCAAGCCATACTCCCTCAATCTTTGCTACTGTTAAACTACTCTGTTTCATTGTTCTGCTACAATCTGTCTATCTTCAATTCTTTCTAACTCACCCTAGACTCAACCAAAAAAAAAAAAATCTTAGGTGGAGGTCATACATACCTCATACTATCTTCCTCTAAGCTCACTTTCCCTAAATCCTCGATCTCGATCTTTGATATCCAAAACACTTTTGTATCTCTTCTTTTACACTTAGTCAATTTTTGAATCACCAAAACTCATCTTTTCTAGAATTGGTCTGAAACCCAGATGTGTTTCCATAAATGAAAACCAAAAATTAAATCAGATTTACACAAAATTGATTACTTTCCAACAATCTCTCCCTTTGGCATTGATGGCAACACTTGTCAAAAAAAATGAATAAGTGTTCCAACTAATCTGTCTCCTCTATAATCTTTCTTTTTCTTTTCTTCTCTCTATATAATATCTATAAAAAAATTTTCTTCTCTTCTCCCCCTTTCACAAAAATGACAAAGGTGCATATATAACAAAAGGTTTAATTCTTTCTCACCAGTTTCAAAATATCCTGAAAGGAATCTTCCAAGATCTTCACTTCTGCATTCCATGTCTTGAACAAAAATTGATTAATGTGAATTAAGTCATTTAGTGCAAATGATGTGGTTTCAGCTTATTTCAAGTTTGTGGAAAAATATTTATCTACTGAATCTGTAACTTTCTCCAAGTTTGAGAGATGAACCTCAAGTATTGATAACTTAGGAGTGATAAAACTTTTCAGCAAATTGAACCTTGTCAATACTCTCCCTTTCTCATTATCTAGTACACTGAGTTTAGCCAAAATCCTTGTGACTTCTTTGTCTAGCTCTATTTTTCATTGTGAAGATTTTTCACAACCATCCATCATACCATTTAGAGTTTCCCTCTCTTTGGCAATAATGTCTTCTACATTCTGAATATGCCTTATTGGATTCATGCAATAACTGAATAATTTTCTCCCATGTCTAATGCAGCTTCTTGCATTTTTCAAGCAAGTCTTCACAATGCCTAAAATCCCATGTTATAGATTTGCATACTGTTGTTAGCTTCTTCTCAGAGTAGGTCTTCTTTGCCTTTTCTTCTGCTATCTTCAATAGGTTCTCATAGTGCCCATCAAATTCATCAAGTGTAATTCTCAAATTCTCAATGTCATCTTTATTCTGGAAAACAATAGGTGTTGGAAGCAATTTGTTTATAGTATCAATTTCTCTTGTGATTACTTTTGCCTTCTTGTCTCCTTTCTGTTTTGATCTTTCCTTTGCTTTGTTCAAAGTAGTAAATGCCAATTTTACTAGCTCTACTTCATCCATGTTGTCAACATTTACATCATTGCTTGCCAATAATGAAATGGATGATGTGTTTACCTCTTTCTTTTCATCCTCTTTCTGATCTATCTTCTTTTCTTCTTCCTTCTTCTAATCCTCTTCAATTTTCTGTTCCTCTTCCTTCTTGTATTCTGCCTCATCTTCCACATAAGTATCCATATTCCCTAAAAAGGGTCCTTCTCATCTTGAGAGGCGTCAAGAGTTACTGCTACACCAGAAACATAGAAATCGGGTGATGGATTTTCTTCTCTCTTCTCAGTAGATGTCTCAATTTCCTTAGATCTCTCACCCATTCCCAATTGTGTGGGTGATGTGGTCTTAGGAGGTGAGGGCTTGCTAGAAGTAGTACTCATCGGTATCTTCTCTAATGCCTTCTGATTTTCCTCAGTAACTTCATCATATTTCCTTGCCATGATTTTCAGTAGTCTCACCTTGGTCCTTAGTAGAGGTTTTAGTTCCTTGTACATTCTATCCCTTTCTTGGACTGATATCATAGGTAGCATGTTATCTATTTCTTGGTTTCTAATTGTATCATCTTCAATTTGTGCAATGTGTTTTCTTATTTCCACCCATAAAGGTCTATGGGTATGCTTCCTTCAATCTCTAATAGTGTCTTCTTAAAATTAAGTAGGTGCTCTATCACAATGTCTTCAATTTTAAGTTTGTCTGCCTCTTCATACCTGCTATAATATCTATCAATTGTAACCAATTTTCCTTTCTCTAATGCTCTTTTCTCTAGCATCTTTATGTCAGGTTTCCAAATGTGTTTTTCTTCTTTCTTCTCTTCTCCTGCTGTGCTCTTCTCTTTAGGTGATGTTTGCATGCTTGATCTTGTTACTCTAGAAGTGACATTTTCAGTTTGAGATATTTTATATTGAGGAGGAGATGGAATGTCTACCATGATTACCTTAGGAGTGGGAGGGGCTATGGTACTTCCACTTTCAGATCCAAGTGACCTTTATGTCATCTTCTTTTTGACTTCTTTAAGTTCCTCTTCTGTCAATCCTACTTTAACTCTGCAATCATGTATAATATTTTCTATCTTTCTCTTGCTCAGACCTCTAGTATATTATTCTCTCACTTTCACAGAATTTTCTTCATAATTTCCCCATCTTTCCTCTGTTGTGTCAATCTATGATGCAAGGACATGTTTTGCTTGCATGGTAAGAACTTCAGAACTCACTTCATAACCCATGGGGTAACACCATTTATTCCTGGGTATGACTGCTTCAAAGCGCACACAATAATTTTCAACCATGAAATAGATTGTATCTTTGTATTTCTCAACAATGTCTTCATGTATTATGTACCTTGTCTTCATTTGTCTATGTAGTATCTTGATCATACCAAATAATTCACCATCAACCCAAGTAGAATTCTATCTTTTGTAGCTCTGTGAAATCAATATGCTAGTGGGTACTCCAGACTTCCAACCACTAGGATGTAAACTAGGAAACTTGTGCTCAATATGAATGAACATATGCATTAGCAATGAACCAAATCTAAAGGTTTTTTATTTTTCCTTCTTCACAAGCTTTACATTCTCAAGAAATTGTTGTGCCAAAACTTTGCATAGATTATATTATACATTTTCCTTCACCATTCTCCATGCCATCATGATGACTCCAGAAGATACCAAATTAGGTTTGCTACTGTAGTAGAAATTGTACCCAAGTATCATCGCAATCAATCTTACATCTTGCTGAAGATGTCATTTACTGTCATTGCTTGTCTGTCCCATTTGGAATGAGTTAGGGTTTCAAATTATTTCTTCACATGTTTCTCCGCAATAGGAATGACTCCAGTGTTTTCCAATCCAATGATTTCATGGATTAGGTCACTATAAATCTTCACAGGTTGATCACCAATCTAGATAAACTGATCATGAACCCTACTTAATAGTATTTTGAACCATTCATCTTCATTGAATTCACCTAAATCTAATATTTTCATTATGCTTAGTTGATTGATATGTTTGTATTCTTCTCTGATGACTCCTTTGTCATTCATATACTCCATCTCTGTTGATATATCATCAATTCCCAGTATGTCATACTTACAATGTATGTAAGCCCTAATATCTTCTACATGTAACATGCCATATGGGGTTTGGGAAAATGCTCCCTCTGGATCCTCTTTGCATGATTTGAATGGATTTTTCTTAAAATTATACCTAGGTCTATCTGTAACATCAAAAATAATAGGTGCATCCATGGCTAGATGATGTAAAATACCTTTCTTTCGCTGAATTTTGAGTTTATCCTTCAATCGATCACGCACAACCAATGTAGAATAATCTTAACTTCTCTTCTCTCTGATTTCCTTAGCTCGCTCTTCGTCAAATGGTAAAGAGATAAGTCATTAAGTGGTTCTTTTATACAAGTTAAGTTATGAATTTCACTTTCACTTAAAACTGCCCATTTGACTGTTAGATATCGCGAACAAACTATGTGTGTCGGCTGATGTTGCGCTCTTAGATGTGTACACCATGATGTCAGCCAAGCTTATACCCAAGATTACATGAGCTCAATCCATGAATTTTGGGGCAAGATATATTCTTTTGTCTGTATCTAATGCTCCCCTAAGGCCATGATCAGTCAATTAGGTCTATTCTTTCTTGCTACCATCAGGCAAAGATTTAGTAGCCTCTACTAACTCTCCCTGAACTGATGTCTCACTAGTTTCCTTGATCTTCTATATCTTACCACTGTTGTTGTCTTCTACCTTCTTGAAACAACTTTAAAAATCACTCTTGACATCTGCAACACTCTTACCAATATCATTTCCATTCTTCTGTGAATTCATACGAGGTGGTACTCTTTTGTTGTCTGATACATTATACCTACAAAATTTTTCTATATGTCCTCGATTATTGCATTTGTAACACATAGGAGGTCTTCTTTCTTGATTGAATTGTAGCTTACAATATTTTGCAATGTGTCCAATTTTATTACATTTGTAGAATGTAGGTTTCACTGTAGGTTCTCTTCCAATGTCTAGTTTATATCCTGATTGATTAGGTTTTCTGCATTCTGCTTTCTTGTGCCCATATCCATTGCAGTTAAAACAATAACCAGAAAAAGTTCTAAAAGGGGCATTACCTTTGCAATCTCTCTTCATGTGTCAAAATATGTTGCAGCCAAAGAATCTACCTATGAAGGGTCTGATCTGTTCTTTAGGTTCTTCAATAGAAGGTTTCTCAACATCAATCTTCTCATTTGATTTCTCTTCTTGATTATTTGAACATTAAGCTTCATTAAATCCAATACCAGTTATATCACCTTTAGGTTCCTATTTGTCTCTTTGTTCATCAATCAAATCACTGTTGATGTGAAGTTTTTCAATGTGATTCTTTGCTTCAACAAGTTCACCTTTTATAATCTGATTGTATTTCTCCATTTCTAGATACTTGTTCTTGTAGTTGTCAGCATCATTCTTCATTTGATCTAATGCACTATTCAAAGCTTCTTCAACTTTATTCTTTGCATTCTTCTGTACCTGTATTTCTTTAGCCATAGTCTCATTTTCAAGTTTCAAAGTTTCATTCTCTTCTTTTAGTTTCTTCACCTTATCTGAACTGTCTTCATCTGAATCCTCTTTTATCTGAACCACAAGATCTTGTCTTTGATTTCTAGAAAGCTCAAGTTGATATTTGAGTTTATTTATGAATTTCTTAGCTCTATGCATGTTGAATCTCAATTCTCCATTCTCTACTTTTTCTTTATCAAGGTCTTCAAGTGCAGCATCAAATTTTTCTTGCAAACTCTCCAAATCCATTCTGATCTCCCTCAAGTTGTTAGACTTTCTCTCCAAGGGCCAAAAGCTCTAAAACCAATTTTTAGGATTGGATAAAACTAAGAAGGTGGGGGGGTGAATTAGTATTATAGTACTTTATTAAATTCTTCAAATAATTAAATATCAACCATAAACTTGCTGTAAAGAAAAGAACATAAGCAAATGACACAATACTCACAACACCATATTTTGTTTTTGAGGAAACCCTGGCCAAGGGAAAACCCCAGTGGGGATGGTACTCACAAGCATGAACTGAAGTATAATTTCCCTGTAAGGAGACCTAGCCTTGTTAGGAGCTGAATATTACATAGTACATTTCCTTGTTAGAGGAATAACAACCCTATTAAAGGTTCACAACACCCTGTTACTGGCCAACTAAGCTTACAACTCTTACAATATAATTTAGGTTACGAAGTGTTCTTAGTCATGAACAAAAAAAAGCAACACTGGTGCTTAGATAGTTCCTTTATAGTTCTTCATTGATCTCTACTATTCTCTGCTCTACTATTCACTCAACAACTCATCCAATTGTCTAACTTACATACACACAATCTTTCTCAAAAATATCTTACATATATATCTCACAACTTTACAAAGTCGGCTCTAAGTATGAATATTACAAATATTACTAAGTCGGCCTTCAATACAAAATACATTTAATATAGTAAAAATTAAATGCATAATCAACGCTCTTGCATAGTCGATGTGGAGGTTATCAACAACCAAAATACAACTTTGATTGTCTGGAGTCCAAGCCACACTCCCTCAATCTTTGCTACTGTCAAATTGCTCTGTTTCATTGTTCTACTATAGTTTTTCTGTCTTCAATTCCGTCTAACTCACTATAGACTCAACCAGAACAAAATAAATCTTAGGTGGAGGTCAAACATACCCCATACTATCTTCCTCTAAGCTCTCTTTCCCTAGATCACCAATCTCAATCTTCGACATCCAAAACACTTCTGTATCTCTTCTTTTACACTTAGTCAATTTCTAAATCACCAAAACTCATCTTTTCTGGATCATTTGTATCCTTGGCCACATTAACGCTAATGGGAGTTTTATAACTCTTTTATATGGGTTTCATGACCATGTTTAAACCTCTTCTAATTGTTTAAGTCATGCTTATGTTGCTTGAATCTTGATACTTTATATGTTTTAATACTTATATCCTGCACTTTCATACTTACATATATATCTAATTTAAAATATGATTATATGGCCATTCATGGACTTAAATGTGATGAAAATGTGATTAAAATGTTGTGGGTATGGTTATTGTTGTACTAACTAGCTTTGTAACATTTGGATTTGGCAAACTAGCACAGAACCTGCAATATCTAATTGGTAAATATTTTGGAGCCATATGGGATTGTTAGTAATAACTAAGAGGGGGGGGGGGGGGGGCGTGAATCAGTGGCCTCAAAAATTTATCCTTTTAAACTTTAACCACCAATCAAAGACATCTCAGATAATTAAGTCCCTACAAGATGTATGCCATGAAATATTTATAATGATTAACTATATGTTGGTTTACCTTGTCTGTCCTTATTCTCCTTGACAACTGATAAGCAGCAAAACTATTTATTGATACTCACTAAATATGCAGAGTATACCAATCAATCCAGAAATGCATATGTGAAATGTAAAACAATAAAGTAATAAGCCATACACACATAACACATGGATTTTAATGTGGAAACCATGTTAAGGGAAAAAACCACTGGGACCGGTATCCCAAATTTTCACTCTTCTAAAGTGAGCCCTGTTAGGAGCCAACCCTGTTAAAGGTTACAAACACACTGTTAAGTGCGACCTTGTTAGAGGATTTTAATATGAGTCTATCACTTGATATTTGGCATGTATATGCTACCAATATTGATCAAACTCTATGGGAACAATAGGTATCTGGCATATCTGGTGCTACCTAACTGCATCAACCTCCTTCTTAGACTATGTGTCGGTATCGGGAACTCAATGCTATCTTCATGATAAAATTTTTGGCAATCTGGTAGGATATACCTCAATTATAGAAGACTTTTAAGTCTTGCTTTGTTAAGAGACATGATGCTTCAATGGTTAAACTAAAACACTATGACCTGTTTCTAATGCAACTTGAATTGCAGATTTTTAGATTTATTTAAGTACAATAACTCTCTGATCAATGTATCAATTCAATTCTTTGTGCTCCACTCTTTCTACTTTGTGATGCTGTGCTTCACTATTCGTTGGTGTCTGCAGAATTCTTTAGCTCTCCTTTAGCTTGATTGATCAGGACTGTATGAAGTTTTTCTTCATCAATTTCTCTTCAGCATCCTCTTTCTATTCACTCCCCTTCCTATGTATGTGAATGTGATTACAGAAATGAATTATGCTTGTCTCTTATATAGACATGATATTCTTGATTCTTGATTCTTGGCATGAAAAATAATCCACCCAATTTGATTTAAAGCGTTAACTCCCAATTTATCCCGTAGTTATCTTCTTGCCAACTATACAAATCTTCTTTAAATCAATTAATTAACTCTGGTCTAATAAAAAAAATAAAACAACCAGTTAAGTCTATCCTTAAGCTCTGCCAGCTAAATATTTTGTCATTTTTTGAACTCTTTGTTCTGTCGGTCAACTCTGCAATTAGTCGTCGGTGATAACTGTCAGTTCCATCGGTGTGACTCCAGTCAGCTTTAGGATCTCCATCCATCGGGCATCATTGGATTTTTCTCATCAGGTAACTCTATTTTCAGCTCATGGGGTATCCTGTGATTTTGCTTCGTCGAGCAACGTTGTCTTCTACTCGTCGGGTATCACTATGACTTTTGTTCTTTGCTTTTACCGATGGTGTGCACTATGTCGGTGTTGTCTGTCACATAGTGAATACTTGACTTTTATGCATTGCTGAAAGCATAACCTTTGTTCCATTGATTCTCTAAAGTCTTTGGCATTATGTACATGACCGTATAGATGATATCAAGTTGACATCAATGACAATACAAACCATTAACTGATTTAATTCCTTGCATTATCTTCAACTTAACATTATCAAACATTCAATCAGTTACATGTCATCAATCTCTCCCTTTGGCATTGATGGAAGCATACTATATTATCACACTATACTATTTCTAATACAATATGAAATATAACAGTTGAGATTCATCAGATTACCAAACAATTGGTTTTGGTAACCCAAAAAAATGTCTGACCGCCGGTAAGCTCTGTATTATCTTAGATTTGATTCTTGCAGCTTTCTGTGTTTCTTGTTTTGATGTGTTGTGTTCTCTTATTGTGTCAATTTCTCTCTTTTTACTGTTCTTCTTTTTTGATGTCTCTGTCTTTTGTCAGCAACTATCCCTATGGATATGATCTCTCATTGTTGGAGTAATCTGATAATGGATAATCTTTCTTCTTTTTCTAAAGACTGTGATTATATGGAAACTTTCTCTCCCTTTGACAAAAATGCCAAACAAATATCTCACAGATATATAACATTAATGTCAAGTGATCTTTTCTCTTGATCCATAATATATTCCTTGAATTTCCCTTACCCATCAGCAATACATCAATATGCTCTAGTGGTCAGTTCTGATATATACCTTTCTGTATATAGATGTAGCTTTGAAGTTCATTTTTTTTGTTGCATCAACATGAATGATATTCTGATAATATATGGGTCGATGCATCCTTCAGTCTTTTACTGACTGGTAGACAAGGGTTTGACCCCTAGTCTCTTTCTCAGGTACTCAAATGTATCCTTGGGCAGTGGCTTGGTGAAGACATCGGCCAATTGTTCTTTAGATTGCACATACTCAAGTGTCACCTCTTTTTCTTGAAATTGTTCTCTTAAATAATGATACTTGATTGCAATGTGTTTAGTCTTGGAATGCATGACTGGATTCTTGGAAATTTTTATTGCACTGGTGTTATCACAATAGATAATCACTGGTTCTGAGATCTTCATA
>MU223371.1:1473555-1488540 GCA_018584345.1 Thuja plicata | reverse complement strand
AGAATGCCCAATTTGGGAGGAGGCTTAACCTTCGCTATCGAGCAAGAACCAATCTGCTGCCCAATAGATGGAGAGTCCACACCTGTTGTTGTAACAATAACCATGGGTTCCTGCATCAGAGAAGCCTCCCTATGCTGAACTGTATCTGACTGCCGACACTCATCTCCCGGTGGATCCATATTAGTATCAATAACAGGGTCCTCTTGAGCTGAGCCCACGAGCCCATGGTCCAGATTGACCAAACTCGGGTTCACCTCCTGTTGGCTGAGCTCATCCAACACCTCAAATCTGTTAAAGGTATCATCTTGCCTTTATTTAAAAGTCCTTTTCTAACCCCTGTTCTGGTTCTGAGCCCTGACCTAAACAAAGCCGTCAGAGGCAGCAGGTTCATGAGGAGAACTGCTCTTCCCTTTGTCTGTCTCAGGAGGGTTGCCCACAGGCTGTGGCGGCTGAGATTCCTAAGGCTTTTTCCTTGGGAATCTATGTTGTAAATGGCCATATTCTTGCCTTCATGGTATGAATATTACCAACAGATAGCCTATTCCATTTCTCGAGCTTCCATTTAACATACTGTAATTTTTTAACACATGAGTACATAGCAGTACCATAGGTATGGCAACAATACCTCCACTAGTGAACCATTAAGTTGTGGAGAGAAGATTCCCTAAGCCACGTCAACTGAAACCTAAAAGGAGGATTTGTAGGAAAATTAGCACAACTAGCTGAAAATTTAATAGGCCAATGATCGGAGCCCTTCCAATCCATAATTTTAGAAGAAGGGGTAAGATTGCCTCCAATCCAAAAGTAGGAAACCAATTTTTTTTCCAAACACTCATAAATAGAATCTTCACTTACTCTTATATTATTCCAAGTAAAGATCCCATTGACCAACTTAATATCATTAAGATGTAGGAGATCCATATTTCATGAAGAATTTTAGAAGAAGATCTAAAATGAGCCAACCCGCCCCTTTTCTCCTCCAAAATTAAAAGTCATTAAAATCTCTAGCTAAAATCCAAGGAAGGAAAGGATTAAAAGTTCTAACATACCTTATATGAGACCAAAGCCTTATCTCACCAGAATATCAACACAAGCGTACAATTTAGTGACCAGAATCATTTCACTAGTGTCCAAACTAGCGACAACCATCAAAAGAGTTAAGCGACTAGAAATCTACCAGAGGGGAGTAAATTTCCTTGGGTTCTAAAAGATATCCAAACCTCCAGAGACATAATACATTAACATTTCCCATAATAGAAAATACCAGAAGCACAATCATTCCTGAATACAAAAGATATCTAGAGAATGATCAACCATCAATTCATGAATAGAATTTTGTTTGAGGATGCTATTCTAACCCCTAACATTCCATGAGAGAATAATCATTGAGTAGAGTGAGGGAAATGAGCTTCCATGGGCTTGACAACCCCAGACTCTACTAACAAATCTCATGCTATTTTGATTGTCTCCTGGTCCTTTTTGTGACCACCCTTTGAAGGAATGTCAAAATATACCTTCTTAAGGGGTATTTGCATCACACCAAATTCTGAGGAAGTGCCCCTTCTTTACCAAAGGCAAACACATCCTTAACCAAATCTGCGAAGACAATATCATTATCTTGTAGCACAGCTCGAGCAACAAGAGCTCCAGACTCAAGGCCAATAGGGGTGTCGCTTTGCTCTTGGATGACCAAATCCTGATACAAACCATGAGACTCATGCAGAGGAATTCTCCCATCTAAGCCTATCACACCTAAAGAAACATCTGGAAGAATCCCTTCCTCAATGCCCATGTTAGTTTAAAATGAAAATGTTAGTTTAAAATGTTATATTATTGAAAACTTTTAAAAATATTTATTATCGAAGATTGTATTTATATAGTAGAGATACTTGAAATACATTTATTTAAAATATTATTGTGAGTTACCATTTTGAAACTATTTTATTTATATAAAATTAATTTATTTTAATTTGAAACTATTTTATTTATTTTGATATATGCGGATAAATTTTTTTGCTTATGATTTAAGCTAGAAACTTTTTAAAGAGTTTTGTTTTGTTATGAAGAGATTTATAGTTCCCTCCATATGAACATATTGTAATTAAACAAATTTTTTAATTTATTTTTAAATATATTTGAATCTTTATATTAAATAAAATTTTAATTAATCCATAAAGAACTTTCCCTTGCTATTTACAAGATTAATATAGTTCCCTCCATAGGACCATATTGTAATTGGAAATGCTATAGATGGAATTGTGTGAAAGATAAAATTATATATTAATAATAATTTGAGTCAAATATATAATGCTTGTTTAAATGTTTATATTATTATTATTATTTTAATATTTGTTATAGAAGATCGTACATATTAGTATAGATATGTGAACTGCATCTACTCAAAAAATTGTTAGGAGATATTAATTTGGATTGATTTATTTAGCCGATAGGCTAAATTAATTTGGACTTTTTGTCGCAGAATATTGTCTAACCCAAAATGTTGTCTCATTTTGTCAAAAAGTTATCTTCTGGAAACCAGAATTGGAAAACTTTCCAGCCTTGAGAGATTAGCTTGATTGTGTGATTATTTGGGCTGAGAATTTGTCTCATGCTAATAATTTGTTGTTAGGTCACTGAATAGTTGTCTCACACCTATAAGTTGTCATTTTTGTCACACCAAAAAGATGATTTCATCTGGTACTTTTCTCATAGGCTAGGGTTAGTAGCACTTGCAAGAGGATTATGGTGCAGTTTGAATTGATGTATAGTTTAATTGTGTGCTTGGAAAACATGAGGTAATCAAGAGATTCGATTATACCAATTTGTCATTTAGTTTGTGAGTAGCCTAAATTAAATAATTTTTCTTTCCAATAATGAAAATGATGGTAGTGACAGTTGGAAGATGAGTCAAAGAATGTTGGAGAGGGTAGATATGGAATAGTTGGGAATGTAGTGTGCTATAATTGAGCTTTGATTGTTCCTGTTATACACTAAATTTGCAGCCTAGGTTAAGCTCTTGTAGTCTTGATAATCTAGTATAACATGGGAATCATTTCTAGGTGTGGGACCTTTCCTAACTGAAATGAAACCTCCAGATTCTAGGCTGGTTCCTCTTGGATAATCACCCAAATTTTCTTCTTGTGCTTGAAAGTAAACTACAAAGGAAAAGGGATAGAAGGAATACTGAAAGGGAAATAACCGGTAAGCAAACTATCCTAGTAGGTGATACACCGAATGATAATTTTCTAAATTAAAACACAACAACCAATCTTAGAAAGAGAACTTGAATCTAATAGAACACAAGTTTCTAGATAGGCTTGCATAAGTATTTCATAGAGAGGTCTGAGATAAACAGAGGCTATTCAGGGAAAGAAGTAATTTCACAAACAATAGTGTATTCACAATATATAGACATGAACTATGACTTGCAAACAAACATCCACTTCTACAATCAGGCACATGAATGGGACAAAATGACAGGGGATTAAAGAATATCCACAAACTCATCTAATTCTGATCATCCACAATAGTACACAATATTGCAGAAAGAAAGAGGGATCAGGAACTCCAAGTTCATTCCAATAGTAATCTCTGTATTATATTCAGTAAGAGAAATATAGACAAAGAAAAACTAGAGGGTAGAGAAGATGCCACAAATAACTCATACAGAATCTCAAAATCAATGAAAGGTTACAATTGTTGAAAACTAGAGGGGCAAAGGAAATTCCACATATAATTTTACACCAACTGGAATCTCTCCACTAAAAAGCTTTGAAAAATAAATTATATACACTACTCCTCTAGCATGTAGGCTCAGGAGTCAATCTAATTCAGGAATTATGGTTACAATACATTTGCAATAGAATAACTAGAAACCCTAATTCTGCCAATTCTTCTTATCAATGCATCATGAAATATCTTAGAATATCATATATGTCTTTGAAATCTTTCCTATCACCATAAATGCAGCCCTAAGAAGTCAGCTCAACCCATCTCTCTGTCTGCAACTTGAAAAGCTACGCCACCGCTAGACCCTCTGATAATTAGATCTTTGAATATTTAAATATTTCAAAAAATGGTCAATGAAGGCATGGGTATCTGCATCGACGGCTGAGATAAAAACTAGATTTCATTTTAAAATGTAGCCACAGATCATTCACTTACCCGTGCACTACATCATAACCTCATGTTACATTTTTTTTATTGTTGTTGAGTCTCTTGAACATTTTAGTAACCCTAGCTATATCACGAGACCATACGACAAGCGTTGGATCTCCTTTATCATCGACAGTAGTCACTAAGTCTCTGAACACTTTTGGCATATTCCTTTCCTTCATGAGACTAAGCAACTGAAGGAAATCTCATAGTCGCTGAATGATTTGGAATATTTTTCTTTGGTTATCAGATCACCCAACCGAATGCATTGAACCCGGGTCCACTTACTGCCATGTGTCATACTATGATTTGTTGTTCACTTAAACCCTGAGAAGACCTCGGGTTACCATTTCCTTCATAGTCTTGAATTTGGTGAAACATTTGGTTAGCCATGATCTAATTATGGGACCCAGCGACTACCGTTGGATCTTCATCTGAATCTATGGCTATCGCTAAGTCTCCAAATGATTTGAGATTATTCCTTTTATTCTCGAGACTTAGCAACCATAGTATAGTACCTGGGGCCTGCTTGCTACCAAGTGTCAATCTTCCATTCCTTGCGATCA
The DNA here is from genome assembly GCA_018584345.1 of Thuja plicata. NCBI lineage: Eukaryota > Viridiplantae > Streptophyta > Pinopsida > Cupressales > Cupressaceae > Thuja > Thuja plicata. The sequence goes on along the minus strand of MU223371.1, from coordinate 1,483,819 downwards.
CCAGCTATAAATCTTTTGACCCTTTGATCAAACCATCCTTTGAACTAGGATTTCATCTAGCAAGAAGTCTCGGGGTCACTAGGAAAAATAGAATATGCTTTTTTCATTATGCGACTAGGAGACATTAAGAGATGTATAATGGGCACATGGAATTTTAAGGAACTTAAGTGACTTCAAAAAGGTAAAGACAAGGCAAAAAATAGGGAACTGAAAATATTTGCAGAGGCCGCAACCAAGACCAGAAAATTATAGTCTCTCTCATAGGCTGGGCTCAACCCTTGTGGGAGCCTCATTTTACTCCACTTGTAGCCAATTTTACCAGATGAGGAAAATTTGGGTAACATTCTTGGTGATTTCTGCAGGATATCTTCCTGCTAGACATTGAGAACCAGTATCCTTTGCATCCATTGGGCATAGGAGTCATCACTTGATCAAAATTAGAAACATGGAAACAGATTGAAACCAAGAGGAGGAACTACTAACAGTTTAGAAGCACTTCTTCGAAAGAAGGAAAATTAACCATAAAAGCAGAAATAGAAAATAGGGCAACTAACCTAACCTACACTAACTAGTAAAGAAACTAGTTTAAACAAAGCCATTTACTGGAATGTTGAAATAACTACCCTTCCTTATTAGGATATTTTACATTGAATGCATAAGGATAGCTAAAAAGATATGAAGCACATAAAAGTATGTCACATAATATTGGATTGCCTCTTGAAAAATGATCTCAAGTTCACTCACCTCAAATAGATCATATGAGGATGTCTCAGTGAACTTCATCTTGGCCAAGTATCTGATAGGACAACCTCTTTAGATTATGAAAATAGAACTCTCCTTGATGGTTTCTTCTTTATTTTCATGGTTTCCTCTCATTATGGATAGCCATGTCAACTCCTCTTTCATGGTTAGGGGATTGTCATCTTCTTCTTTTAAATAGGCTAAGAGCTCATCAAAACTATCAAATCTTTGAATGTCTACAATTGGTTCCGACTCATCTCCATTTATAAAATCTTTAGGAAGAGGGAAATCTAAGACTGGGCCTCTATCAATAGGCACACAACTTTGAACCTCTACTGCAAGGAATAGGGATTCATCATTCAACTTGTCACAAAAAACCTCTACGATGCTGGGAAAATCATACTCTTCAAAGTTTTTTTCTATGTTCTTTTCTTGGAAGACACCTTTCATAACTGTACGCTCATGAATTAGCACATCATCAAGATCACACCCTTCTAGATGCTACAACATTACAGAAGTGGGCATGACTTTATCTTTCTCATCCTGCTCAACAAAACTAGGCAACTCATCAGAATTTCTCTCCTGCTCATTACATGAAGACTCCTCCACCATACGTCCTTTCTCTGATACTTGACAAGTATCTTTGAAAAGACTTGGCATCTAAAAACTAGGAGGCATAGTCCATTGAGGTTGCCATGGCAGTTCATCATCTTGAGAGGCTAGAGAGGTCTCTTGGGATAAATAATTTTCTTGAACAGACAGCTCTTGCAGAGTGGTACACTGAATCTCAAGTATAGGTTCTTGAAAAAAAAATTTCCTTAAAACATGGGATATGAAATTGAGAGCGTTCAAATGTATTCAAAGAAGGCATACCTTTCTTGAAGCTTGGAAAATTGAAGACCCTGTTTGACATTTATTGCTCCTTTGTAACCATCCCTCTCTCAATATAATCCTCATGCTACCATCGACCACAATAAGGCTACAATTGTTCTATAACAAGTTCATGTGCTTGAAGGGTGTCATTAAAGCTTGGAAATGAATGCTTTATAGGTTCTTTATGTGCATGAACTTGGAAGGGATGACCACTCCATCTTGGAATTTTAATCTTAAGAGCCTCTTGCTTAGAAATTTGTGATTTCCACTTTTCTATCTCAACATCAGCTTGATGTTTAAGCTCTTTTTTCATTGGTTCATTTGTTTTTCATCACTAAGAGCCTCTTCCATTTGATAGGGAATTAACTCTTGCCCATAGCTTTGAGCTTCCATGTCTCATTTCTCCTTGATCTTAGACAACTGCTTGATCATATCAAGCAGCACACTCTTTGTCTTTTCACACTCCCCTTCAAACAAAAGGTCTGAGTCTTGGGGCAGATTGCTAATATTTGTGTGTTGCTTAGGCATGGAGTACCCTCCCTGGGAGTGGTTATTCTTCTGGGTATACTTCCAATTAAGCTGAGCAGGGGAGGGTGGGTGGCAAGCATGATGAGTCTGCATCTCTTGACTCTCTTGTTGTCTCTTTTGTACCCATGATGCCTCTAATTGGGGATTATGCTCACAAGCATGTACAGGGGTATATTGATTAGGGGCATATTGAACATATTGACACCCTGCTATGATATTGTAAATTGGGGTAAAAGAAGGCCTTGGATGATTCCCATATGGCTGATGACGAGCCCACTGATTGCTATTCTCATGATAGGATGGTGAGTAACTTGACTATCCATATTAACTTGACAAGTCTACTCATGTAATTAGGTGGAATTCTAAATATGAAATATTTGAAACATACCAACACTTGACCATTGAAACTAGTAGACCTCTGGAGTCACTAGATATGTAGCAAGATGACCTCTTTTAGGTCAGTACTATGTAGGACCTTTGTTGATTGAAATGACACCTCTAGATTTTAGGCTGGTTCCTCCTGGATAATCACCCAAATTTGCTTCTTATGATTGAAAGTAAACTGCATAGGAAAAGGGATAGAAGGAATATTGAAAGGGAAATAATCGGTAAGCAAACTATCCTACTAGGTGATACACCGAAAGACAATTTTCTAAATTAAAAAACAGTAATCAATCTTAGAAAGAGAACTTGAATCTAATAGAACACAACTTTCTAGATAGGCTTGCATAAGTATTTCATAGAGAGGTCTGAGATAAATAGAGGCTATTCAGGGAAAGAAGTAATTTCACAAGTAATACCCTATTCACTATATATAGACACAGACTATGACCTACAAACAAATGTCCACTTCTACAATCAGGCATAGGAATGAGACAAAATGACAGGGGACTAATGAATATCCACAAACTCATCTAAATCAAATCATCCATAGTAGTACACAATATTGCAAAAAGAAAGAGGGCTCAGGAACTCCAAGTTCATTCCAATACCAATCTCTATATTATATTCAGTAAGAGAAATACAGACAAAGAAAAGATAGAGGGAAAAGAAGATGCCACAGATAACTCATACAAAATTTGGAAATCAATGAAAGGTTACAACTATTGAAAACTAGAGGGGCAAAGGAAATGCCACAGATAATTTTACACCAACTGGAATCTCTCCACTAAAAATCTTTGAAAACTAACTTATATACACTAATCCTCTAGCACGCAGTCTCAGGAGTCAATCTGATTCAGGGATTAGGGTTACAACACATTTGCAATAGAATAATTAGAAACCCTAAGTTTTTCAATTATGCTCATCAATGCATTGTGAAATATCTTAGAATATCAGATATGTCTTTGAAATCTTTCCTATCACCATAAATGCTGCCCTAAGAAGTTGGCTTGAGCCATCTCTCTGTCTGCAACTTGAAAAGCTACGCCACCGTGAGACCCTCTAAAATTAGATATTTGAAAATTTAAATGTTTGAAAAAATGGTCAATGAAGGCACAGGTATTTGCATCGATGGCTGAGAAAAAAACTTGATTTCATTTTAAAATGTAGCCATAGATCATTCACTTACCTCATGCACTGCATCATAACCTCAGGTTACATTTTTTTATTGTTGCTAAGTCTCCTGACCTTTTCACTAACCCTGGCTATATCACAAGACAACGGGACAAGCATTGGATCTCCTTTATCATCGATGGTAGTGACTAAGTCTTTGAACACTTTTGGCATATTCGTTTCCTTCATGAGACTAAGAGACTGAAGGAAATCTTGTAGTCACCGAATGATTTAGAATACTTTTCTTTGGTTACGAGATCACCCGACTGAATGCATTGAACCCGGGTCCACAAACTACCATGTGTCATACTGTGATTTGTTGTTCACTTTAACCCTAAGAAGACCCTGGGTTAAAATTTCCTTCGTAGTCTAGAAGTCGCTAAAACATTTTCTTAACCATGATCTAAATATGAGACCCGACGACTACTGTTGGATCTTCATCCAAATTTATAGCTATCGCTAATTCTCCAAAATGATTTGAGAATATTCCTTTTATTCTTGAGACTTAGTGACCATAGTATAATACCTGGGACCTGCTCGCTGCCAAGTGTCAATCTATCATTCCTTGCGATCACCAGTTGTAAATCTTTTGACCCTTTGACCAAACCATCCTTTTAACCATGATTTCATCTAGCAAGAAGTCTCAGGGTCACTAGGTAAAATAGAATATGCTTTCTTCATTACGTGACTAGGAGACATAAAGAGATGTATAATGCGCACATGGAATTTTAAGGAACTTAAGTGACTTCAAAAAGGAAAAGACAAGGCAAAAAATAGGGAACTAAAAAAATTTGCAGCGGTCGTAACAAAGACTAGAAAATTAAAGTCTTTCTCACAGGCCGGGCTCAACCCTTGTGGGAACCTCATTTTACTCCACTTGTAGCCAATTTTACCAGATGAGGAAAATTTGGGTAACAGTTCCATTTCGTCATTTGGTTTTCACAGGTGAGAAGAGTTCTTTAGGTTTGGTATTAGTTAGTATTAAATTCTAATTATTCATTTGGTTTTTGTTTACACAATTTTTTTCCTGAGAGTAGCTAAATCAGTGGTAGAGAACTTCCTTTGGGGGATCCCTTGTAAATTGAGTATGTTTTTATGTTATTAGTTATACGGTGGTGGTTCACTAGTAAAAGGAATTATTTAGTTATTTTCCTTATTCTCATTTACTTTATTTATATTTTCTAATTTCTAAATATAATTTGTTGGGTAGAAGTGAAATTACATAGCACAAGTGGAGATTTATGTGCATTCTGTTGTAGGACATTGTTTTTATTCAGCTTGCAATTTTATTAGATTTTATTGATGTTTATTTTCATACAAAGAAAGAGTATGTATGCAGATTTATAGGCTCTTTGAAAGGGTTAGAGAGCCAGGGGCTGTTAGGCTAGAATAAATAATTAGTTTACTCTTAGATCCTTGGATCATGCACACTCTTTCTATACATGGAAATTGGATGGAATCATTGACTTGAATCGGATGGAAATAAGTTATGGAGGCCACACCATTTTGTGTTGGCTAAATTTGGTGTGAAGAATAATGTTGGGTAAGATAATTATTGAGTTTTGCTTTTTTTTTGGTGTTCATAATAGGTTTTAATTTTTTTTTAATGTTAGCAGTATTATATTTATCCTAATAGTTTTAGAATGTATGTGCGTTGTGGGTTATGTACAGTGCTTAATTTTTTGTAATCAACCACAAGGGGAATATCAAAACTTGTGGAGCTCTTAGTTATCATGGTCCAAGTGTTCAAGTAATCAGTGATCACAAAATATTATTGGAGTGTTTCCTTTATGGGTATTGTGTAGCATAAGTAGTTGTTTTGGATAGTGATGTAAGTTACATGGGTGTATTCATGGAAAGAGTGTGTATGCAGATGTTGTAGCCTTTTGATAATCTGGTATGAAGACTTTTATAGGTTAAAACTTGATGTTTGGGTATTGATTGTGTTCTAATTTTTGTTTTCTTTCCGTATCATTTTTTTGTCAATTTTTTTGTATGGTTTGGTGTGGTGCTCTTGTCTTTATGTAGGGACATTGCTTGAAAATAATTTTGGTCTGCAAAGTTGGAAAATTTTAGTTTATCTATATTGGAGCACCTTAATATTTGGTAGTCTTTTGGAGGGGTTTGTTTGTCGAGATTCTTCCCATAAAGGAAATAGTAACACTGTATATTTGCCTCCCTTCTTCATTTTTATATTTTTAAATCGGCAATGCAATATGTTGACATTAGAAAACTATATAAAAATTAATATAAGAAATTAAGGGTTTGTAAATGAAGGAGTTAAACTTGTATTTTAAATAAAACTTATAGTCGAATAACTTTCTGGAGTGTTTAAAATGGAAAATTGCATAAAGGTTGTATTGGATTCTATGTTAGCTGAAATGATGTCTATTGTATTTGGGGAAAGAGAAAAAAATATTGTTGTAAGCCACATTTATGTGTGTTTGTCATTTGTTAGATGTTTTGAGTCAAGAATTGCGTTGATTGGTTTAGTTGATTGATTTTGAGTTGTTGTGTTTGAACATGATACTTTTGTGAATATAGTATTGGGAGTAATGTCAAAGGAAATGCCATGTGAAAATTTTGATCATGGATAAAATATAGATATAGTGCAAGTGATATCGAAGGATTCTATCAAATTAGGAGTTACAAATATTGTAAGCTCACATTTCCATATACCTTAAATTCATTGTTGAATTTCAATTAAGGATAGAATTGATTAACATTGGTATAGAAAATTTTAGCATATATAAGAATCTAGGAATGTTTAAATGGAATGATAATTGTTGTCTTATTTTAATGACCAGATTCAAGATATAGTAATATAAGTATAATTAATAAGTCATTTTCAAAAGTGACCAACTCCATGGATTTGGGTGGTCAACTATTTCTTGAACTATTGAATCCTATCAAAGGGATAATTTTTCTATTTGGCACATTTGTATTAATTTATATAGAACTCATGTTTGTCACCTATTTTTCACCTTGTGTGTATTTATGTTAGGTTAAGAATGTGCTAATATAATGGTTATGAAATGGTGCTATGAGTTGTTTTTTGGATGGGTAAAAATTTGATGTTGTAAGTTGATGTATTTTTTTAACATATTTTTGTTCAAATGAGTTATGTGTACTAATTGATTATAAAAATAMAATATTTTACACACATAGATAGAGACATACATATAGCACTTTGCACATTTTTTAAGTTTTATTCAAATGACTTCAAGTCTAAGTGTTAAGATAAAGTGTGTCAAAACCTCATTGATTGATTATACAACGAGATGTCCATGAAGGGTCAAGTGAGCATATAAGTTATGAACTTGATAACTAAACAAATTAAGTGATGTGAAGGTTTTCAATTTGATCGACTGTGCGACATAAAGGCTACAAAGCATAGAGCCAAAAGTAACATTCACAAATAAATATCTTCTACTCTATAGGCAACATCAAATAGTGGTTTGCATTTTGCATTAGCTTTGAGTTTTAGCTTGTTTTTTTATTGGCACGTATCTTATATTGCAACTCCATCTTCAAAACTAAGAAATTCCATAGAGTCAATTGGTAAACTAGCTATTAAACTCTCGAACCTTGTGAAGTGGATTGTTTTTTTATATCGCATTAAGGCTTGGAAGTTGTTTCAAAACCAAATATGATGATTAGTCATGTGTATTCATTATCTTATCTTTTATGAGTGTGTTCTATTATTTTATTTTTTTTGTTCAAATGTGTCATAAGTGTAAGTGCTAAGATAAATCGGGTCAAAACATTGCTTATTGATTGTATTTTATTTTTATATTTTTGAAATTGATTTTACACCTACATATAGTTATTCACACTTTTCTTTTTTTTCTTTTTATGAGTATAAGGCCCAAGGTGAAGATATTTTTTATTGTAAAAAAAAATTTACATCTGAGAGAATAAGGTTGAGTCAAGCTTTAGACCATCTATGTATTGTATAAAATTTTCTAAAAGTGATCAAAATTGCCCTAGAAATATGGATCTTATTCATGGAAGATACCGTAGGCAAGTAATACATTGTCAAAATTGAAAATGCCCCATTTATGTGGTTGGAAATAGAAAATAAAGCACTAAACCTATAAGAAAAGGACCTAAAGAGGATATTCCAAAGTATGCAGATCAAGCACCAGTTGTTCATTTGTCTTTTTTATTTAAAGAAGGAGTCATGGAAGGACCACCTATGTTTATTTCTTAGTATTGGTGAGAGTCCACCCTAGAAACAAAGTTTATTTGATTCTTCTTAGTCCTAGTATCTTGATCATCATTACTAGAATCCTTTCTTTCCAAGCCATCCAAACATTCATTGTACTTATATTTGTAGATCCAATCATCCCGTTTATTTAGAGAATCCTAAACAATGTTTCCCAATAAGTCATTCAATGTGAATCTCATAAGTCTCTTTAGAAAGGCAAAGCTTGTCTAAATAATTAATTTTTTGATATCAAATAGGTCATCATCCCAAATTATTAAGATATGAAGCCTTAGGATAGGTTTTCCTATGGGTGTGATAATCGAATAATGCATAGGATAGAAAATTGCAATTTTCCTATCCACATTTTGAAATAATATATCTAAATCTCCCAAAAATTATATATTAAATACCCTACTACACAATTCAACAGCCAAAACTTTCTCTTCCTTGGCCATGAGGATAGTAGAAAGAAACACAGTAGGGATATCTTTGTTTACTTGATACCTATAGTTTTCCATAATGAACTCCCCCACCCTATATTTTCTTCACTATGTAGATGAAATTTTTTTGTAGTTGACAACCTATGCAAGACACTTATTAGTCATGGGACCTAAGAATGATGTCTACTTATTTTTTATGAACTTGATTAGTGAGTCAATGGCATAAGGGAGAAACATGGGAGAGAGAAAGAGGAAATTAGAAATGGGGTGAATGGGATTTTAACCATTGGAATAACTTATAGACCATTTTTTGCATGGTCCTTGCATGTTGGGGACATGAATCATAAATGATTCATTATGATTGCGTTTGTGATGGGACATTTTGTTCTTTTACTTGTTTAAACTAACAAATGTTAACGACCTCTAAATTATTTTCATAGATATCATTTGATGTTATTTTTTACATGATGACATTCCCACCAACAAATTTTCATTTAAAATATGGGCACATAAAAGAGCTGATACATCTCCTTGAATTGTGCTTGATTATTAGTATGTTCATGTTTTAGGTGCTATATTTTTATTATGTATTTCAATTTAGTGTTCATGGTTTCTATTCATTGGTATTTGAGACATTATTTCTATAGGTCATTGATGTGGATTATATGTTGACTACTAATACAATTTGATCAATGAATGGTGGACATATTATTTGGAGGTTATTACTTCAAATTTTTTTATACAAGAAATTAGTCTCGACTGAAGGCATGTCCAAGCGATTCAATTTTTTTTTTCTAATGGCATGTATATTCAATTTGTCATATTGCCAAAAAATATCACCGATATTCCCTTTTATGACATGCTCAAGATATGATTGATAATTTATTTGATAGCTTATATATGTTGAAACACTAGTGATTCAATGTAGGTTTTAATATTTTCTATTTATTATTTAAATTTCTCTTGCATAAGTATTTCCGAATTATGTAACATGTTGTAGACACCTAAAAATGGTTCGAGCCTGCTAGTCTACATGTTTTAACATTTTTAGCATTATAATGGAAACATTGTTTTGTGACCTAATTATTCCTCTATGTTGCACATATGATTTTTATTATATGACAACATTGTGTCTTTCGTTGATAATTGAATATTGCAAAATGGTTCAATTATTTAGTAACATTCCTACTCTCTTTATCAAATCGATCATTTTCCCAATCAATTCTGATCAACCCTAAACTAATTCTATTCTATCCTAAACCAATCCTATTTGATCCTAAACCATTCCAAATCATCCTAAATCAATTCAAACCTATCCTATTCTATTCCTAATCATTTTCATAATTGTTTGGACTCGTTCTAACCATTCTGGGGCATTGTGCAAGATCATCGATGCCTACTTAACCCAATTACAAATTGATCAAACACTATTCCAAATTCAATAAATCTTATCATCATTCTATGAGAATTGTCCAAGATCATTGATGCTTCATATCCCTTCAATCAACTATTTGATAACATTGTCCAAGATCATCAATGTTATCGTTATCCATCTATCCTTATCAATTCAATAGTGTTGTCCATGTTCATCAAGGATATTTCTAATCATTATTATTTTGGGAACATAGTCCAAGTTCATCGATGTTTCCCCATTTCAATTTCAATCTTATGATGCCATCAAAGTTCATTGGCACTTGTAGACACCTAAAATTGACTAGGTGTATATCAAGCATTCCAAACTATAAATCTCAGCCAAGTGCCTTAAAATCTCACCTCAATGAAAAACAAATGTATCAAATCAAATGGAAAAAATTCAAATCAAATTAAAAGATCAAATAATCATGAAATCAAATAATTAAATTCAAGCCTAAAGGGATTAATCAAATTATGCAATTGATTTTTCAATTGTATAGTTCAA
>MU223371.1:1384893-1404860 GCA_018584345.1 Thuja plicata | reverse complement strand
TTTTCTAATATTTTCTAATGTATACTAAACTTTACAATTTTCTAATGTTTACTAAGTTACAAAATTTTATAATATTTTCTAATGTTTACTAAGTTACAATTTTATAATATTTTCTAATGTATACTAAGTTACAATTTGCTAATGTTTTCTAATGTATCCTAAGTTACAAATTTCTAACATTTGTAAACATAAATATACTATGATTTTTTAATATTTTCTAACATTATACTATGATTTTCTAACATACTACTATAATTTTCTAACATATTCTAAAATTCAGCTATCATTTTCTAACATTTCTACAAATTAAATATTATTTAAAACAAATAATTAACTAAAAAAAATATAAAACATACAATTTACAATAAAAAAATGAGAAAAATGTGTGTACCTAATACTAGGAACAATCACAATAGGTCAAAGAAGTTCGGGAGCTGCTGATGTCACACTGGTCATCACTGGTTTGCTCTAAGCCCCGAGTCCACAAAATCTTAAAAAGTGAACAGTACAAATGAAATGGGTAGTCAAAAATTTATACAAATTCTGGCAAAAAAATAGCTTCGCGCAAAGTACCCTGCATGGGGTACTTTGAGTGAAGTCATTGCTTTGTGTGAAGTCCCCCACGTAGGGTACTTCGCCAGAAGCCTATCAGTCACTTCGCGCAAAGCCACCAATTTTTTTTATATTTTTAGAAAGTCTGAAATCCTTCATCCCAAAAAGTTGGACACACTAGTGTGATTTCACCCATATATATAATATATGTATATATATACATAGTCACACACACACACACACACATATATAAATTATACACATATACATACTTCTATTATTCACATATGCATGCTTATGTTATGTATATATATGTATACATACATATCTATGTATGTGTGTATGTACATGCATTCATACATATGTATATAAATATGCATATATACATACCATACCATACCATACAATAGGGAAAAGGGAGCAAAGTGTGATTATTCCTTTCACCTATTGCACACAAAGAAGGAAGATGATCCAATAGGATGAAGTAGGACTTAAGTGCTAAGTGAGTACAATGATCCTTCATGATTTTTATTAGAATGAGTATAATTTGAAGGGACATCCAAGATAAAAGAATAAATAAGTCAAATTGAGAAGATTCAAAAAATGCAAACTGACATAAAATCAAATAAAAATCTATAATGACTTGAAATACAAAGTAAACACTAGATCTGACCTGCGGTTTTAGTTTGATGTAGAGTTGGAGAGTATAGGATGCCTCACCCACCGTATACTGGGGTATAGGATGCCTCACCCACTATATACCCAACCCTTTCATATGAAAATTTTTCGGATAGTCTATCTATTAGAATAATTGAGGGGGGGGTGAATCAGTGGCCTCAAAATTTAATCCAATAAATCAAACCAAAACTTTTTACCATAAATATAAACCTCTAGTTATCTTTAGTCCTACAAAATGTATGCCCTTCAATAATCTTATCAAATAACTACTACTCAGAGTATATTGTTTATCCTTTTCCTTAAGCTTTACCGAATAGCAGTCTAGTCTTTACCAAAATACAGTAAATAACTTAGTTTTTACTGATCAATCCTATTTTAGTAATGTGTAAAGAAAAATATTAAAGCAATGAACCATATACACATTTGACACATAGATTTTTAACTTGGAAACCCTGTTAGGGGAAAAACCACTTGGGACCGGTAACCCAAAATTTTCACTCTTCTAAAGTGAGATCAGTGAAGAGCTAACCCTATTAAAGGTTATAAACACACTATTAAGTGCGACCTTGTTAGAGGATTTAAATTTAATAGTTTGTCACTTGATATTTGGCATTCACTATACTATCTTCATGACAAACCTTTTGATACTCCTTGCGATATATCTCAATATATAAATGATGGTTAAATCCTACTCTGTTAAGAGATTTTCTGAATCAATGGTTAAACTAAAACAATATATGATCTATTCATAAATATAAATTAATCTTTCAGATGTTCAGACCTATTGTAAGCTCATAATTCCTTTTTGATTAGTGTTTCCCTTCTGTTCCTTTGCTCCACTTCTTTCTTCTTGGTGAATGTTGTTGCTTCTTTGTTGCTCGGTGTCCATGGAAATCTTTAGCTTTGTTCTTCAGCTTGTATGATCAGATATGTATGAAGACTTCTTATCTTCACCATAATTCTCTTCAACATCCTCTTTTTCTATAATTAATTAGCTTGTCACTTTAATAGACATGATTTCACCATTCCTAAATCCTTGTCTTTCTTGTTCTTGACGTGATTCACAAATCTTGCCATTCTTTCTTTAAAGCATACTTTAGTTTTATCTCATAGATTTCTTCTTGACAACTAATATAAAACTAACTTTAAATCTCTAGCTTATCTCTATCTTTTAATTGGTTGATGAAAACAATGTAATCAAATAGTTAACTCCATATTTAGCTCCTGCGAGCTAAGTCTTTTGTCATTTCTAAACTTTAGTTCTAATCAGTGTTTAACTCATTGTTTTCTCAGTCTTGACTTCAGTTGTCCTCGGGCATCTCTATCTATCAGGGTTGTCTTTCTGTCAGGCAACACTGTGACTTTCAGTTCTGATTGGGTATCACTTTGGTTTTTCTTAGTAATTCTTGCTTGGGTATCACTATGACTCTTCTTAGGGTTCTCTATCTGTTGGTGTGCACTCTCCATCAGTGTTTGTTGTCACTGGGTGTATACTAAAATAATATGCATTAATGATAACATAACCTTTATCTCTTTGGTTCTTTGAAGTCTTTTGACAATATCTATATGACCAATTCAAGTAAATCAAGTTGACATCAATGATAATACATTATATTAACTGATTTAATGTCTTTCATTAACTTTCTCTAGCTCAGTGATCATTAACTTAACTTCTTCAAACATTCAATTAATTATAGTTCATCAATCTCTCCTTTTGGAATTGATGGCAAAATACTACATAATACTAATACATTATGAAATATATCATTTGTAGTTCAATAATCTCTACCAAACTTATTTTTCTATAACCAATACAAATGTCTGACTCTCAGTAAGATCTTCTAGCTTAGATCTGATTCTTGAAGAGTACTTTCTTCATTCTTCATTCCCTTCACTGGATAGATGTAGCAAATTTTTATTATATCTCTCCCTTTGTTGTAAAATCTCTTCTGTGATGTTTTCTCTCCCTTTGACTGTTCATGTCCTTGATGAATGATTCTATTCATATCTCATTTTCCTTTGACAACAATATATTTATCTCCATATTCATTAAGGAAATATTTCCCTTTGAATACTTCTGATAGATATTTCATATGGATATAATCTCTTCCTTAAGTCATCTCTCCCTTTGGATACTTCTTCCCCTTTGACAACAATGCCAAACTATATCTCCTTTTTTTTTATAATATATTCCTGTAATTTCCTTTTCATCAACAATTTAGCTCTGTAGTAGCCAACATTGTTCTCTAGTGTTCGGTGTAGATAGGTACCTTGCTGTGTACTGATGTATCTTTGCAGTCCATCTCTTTTCTTGCATCAACATGAATGATCTTATGATTATGTCTAGGTTGATGCAGCCTCCTCGTCAGCTTAGTTACCAATAGACAAGGTTCAGACCCCTAGTCTCTTTCTTAGGTACTCAAATGTATCTTTAGGTAATGAATTTGTGAATATTTCTGCTAATTGTTCCTTGGATTGAACATATTCTAGTATCAACTCTTTCTCTTGTACTTATTCTCTTAAGTAATGATACTTGATAGAAATATGCTTTATCTTAGCATGCATGACAGGGTTCTTTGAAATGTTTATTGCACTTGTATTATCACAATAGATAATCACTGGCTCAATAATTTTCATATTCATACCTTTGAGTAATTATTTGATCCATGCAATGTTAGATCAGTTTTCAGAAGCAACCACATATTTTTCTTCTGCAGTAGATTGTGAGATGCATCCTTGCTTCTTACTTATCCATGTGACAAGTCTATCACCCATAAAGAATGCTCCTCCTGTTGTGTTCTTTCTTGTATCTAAGTTTCCATCCCAAACAACATCTATATAGACTTGAATCTCAAATTTTCCTTCTCTTTTATACCATAAGCCATAGTCTTCGATATTCTTAAGATATCTCAGAATTATTTTGACAGCAGTCATGTATGAATCCTTAGGATTATCAGAGAATCTTGCAACTATTCCAACTGCATGTACTATATCTTGTCTAGTATGAGCAACATACATGAGTTTTCCAATCATTGATCTATATAGGGTCTCATTTACCTCGGTTGACTTGTATTCCTTTGTCATCTTGCATCCGGTTTCCATAGGTGTTCCAAATGGCTTGGAGTCTTCCATCTTGAATATCTTAAGAACTTCCTTGATGTACTTGGATTGTGCGATGTATATGCCTGCATCTTGTTGAATAATCTATAAACCAAGAAAGAACTTGATCTCCCCAAACATTGACATCTCAAACTCCTTTCTCATTTAAGAAGCAAATGATTTGCATAACATATCATTACCAACAAATATGATATTATCAACAAATATTTTAGAAATCATAGTGTTATCATCAGTATCTTCTTTTAAATATAGATTACTATTTTCACTTGTTCTTACAAATACATTTCTTATGAGATAGGAGTGAAGTATTTCATACCATGCTCTTGGTGCTTGTTTCAATCCATACAAGGCTTTGTGTAGTTTACAAACCATGTTTATTTTGTTATGATAAAAAACATGGTGCAGGAGCACCTAGGCTATCCTCTAAGCCCTAAAATGTTTTGTCTTGTAACTGTCCCTAGCCAAGTTAGTATGTGTTTCATTTTGACCTTAGTAGGCCATGCAAGGTGTGTTAGTAGGTGGATTGATAGTTAGTGTCAAATCGAATCTAGTCTAGTTAATTTACTTTAATGCTTAGTTTTGGCTTGACTAGGGAAAATGAGTCTTAATGTGTCGTAGAGTTAGTTGGGATTGGGAAAGTTCCTGTAAAGGCCTTAATGATGTGTGTTCCTTGTACCAATCATATTAGAGGTCATAAATTAGTTTTAAGTATTTATGTAAAAGATGCTACAATGTTATCATGACAACATTTTGCATTGTTGCAATGTTGCATGCAACATAGATAATATTTGGATTCCCTTCGAGATTGAGGTGACCAATCAATTCTAGTGGCCTAAAAGGGTGGAATAAGAATCTTAATATTCCTAAGGACTCATTTCCCAAGGTAGATGGAATGTAAGGAATTTTTTGAAGTGAATAGAAGCTCTGCAATTCTGGTTTTTAGCAGAGTCGGTGATTTTTTAAGTTTTAGAGTGATTAGATGGATTGAATTGATTAAAGTAGTGTTGGATCTGTGTTGAGTAGGTGGATATAAGACTTTTTCATTTATTGTGAAAATACTTTATAGTTATTCTGTTAGTATTAGTAAATTGGTGAAGTTTTAGGGAGTCTGTTGGTGCAGTCCAAAGTAGTTTGTGTTTTCATGGCTCCCCCATGAAATCCAACCATGGGAAACTCCTGAGGGTGGATGATTGTTTTAAGGGATCCTATGTATATTGTAAATATATTAGGAGAAGTAATGAAGAATGGAGTAGCTATTTTTAATGTTATTCCCTAGGTGAGCAAGGCTTGTCCAGCTAGGAGTGTAACAGACCAAGAAAGAAAGTGCCATTGCAAAGGTGTGTATGAGAGAAAGAAACCAAGTGATGTTCCAGAAGCCTTAGGGTATACATGAACCCTTCCTACGAGATTAGGTCCTATCTAATCCATCTTGATACATTTTCATCAAGAAATCATTGCGTTGCTAATAATCCTTGAAAATAGCCCAAAAGACCTAATTTTTCAGGACATTAGTGTACGAATAACTTGTGGAGCCAAAACCTTGAAAATCCTTGAGGTATTGGAAAAGGGTATCTAAATTCTAAATTGGTTTTTAGGGTTGTGTGGAATTTTTTAGCAAGAATCCAGAAAAACCCTCTAGATAGGGCTGATTGGGCTACTAGGCCTAATAGGATCAAAAGTAGTGTGAAGGTGTCACTCAATCACTTTGGGATTGAAGACCCACTAAAATGGGAATAGTGAGATGTCAAATATATGTCTTGATGAGAAACATGACCTTTTTAGCACTTATAATCACGTTTGGGAAGGTTTGAACTTGGAATAACCTAAGGAAGCATAGAGACAAGGTGTACTTTTCAATGGTGGAAATCTTTCAAGATTAAGCATAGAGAAACTAACCCTTAGTGTGGAGTTAGAATAGTCTTAGAGTGAAGACTTAAGACTTTAGTGGATTCTAGGAGTGAATTAGGATCCTAGGTAGACTAAGGCAGGTTAAGTCGTTAGTTGAGAAAATGCAATCAAATCTTGGAACACTTCTATTAGATTGGTATTAGAGCCTACCTAATCAGACTTGTGGTTAATGTTGCAACCAACTCAATCAGTTAGAGAATCTATAATGGTGACTAATGCGAAGTTGGAAAAGAAGGTAGATGGAAAAGAAGTGGAGAATAGGATGCTTCAAAATAGATTGGATCAATTGGAGAAAAATGTAGATTAAGTTGATGAGAAAGCAGAGGAAGTGAAGGATAAGGTTGAAGGGAAAGGCAAAGAGATTGGCATAGAAGATGAAGTACATGAAGCTGACCCTATCCTTGACCAAGAACCATTATTGAAGGCATTAAAGGCCTTAAGTGGTAAATAAATAGAAGGAGTTCCAATATTTAGTGGAAAGATGGAGCTGGAGGTAGTCCTTGATTGGATAGAAGGGCTAGAAAACAATTTTTAGTGTGATGGAATCCTTGAGGCTCAAAAGGTGAAGGTTGCAAAAGCTATACTGAGAGGGTCTGCACTCACTTGGTGGAAATTTATCCAAGATGTGAGAGAGAAGGAAGGAAAGAATCTGATTGATTCATGGAAGGGGCTATGGTTGTAAAAGTCAGAGATGCTTATATCCCCAAGGATTATGAAATCCAATTGTATAAGAGAAGGCAAGGTCTGAGACAAAAGGACCTACATGTAAACTCATACATTAAAGAATTTCAGAGACTTTGCATGAAATCTAGAGTTGCAAAAGATGAGAAAGTCAAGGTAGGAAGGTAACTTAAAGGTCTTAAGAGGACTATACAAGATGAGATGAGTCTCTTGACTCTAGTCATAGTTTAGAAGTGCCACCAAATTTCCATCAAATTTGAAGACAAGCTAAGGAAGAAACAAGATTCAAGCACCTCGAGAGGAAGAGGTAGAGGAAGACATAACAAAGGACAAAGATGAGGATATGGTGGAAATTTTTTTGAATCTAAAGGTCATGCAAAGACTAAGCTCACTAGAAAACATGAAGAAAAATTAAACAGAGGAGGTTCAAGTAGAGGAAGTAACTCTAATAGCAGAGGGAGAGGCAATAGCCAAGGATGAGGCAACTATTTTGCCAACATGAAGTGCTATCACTGTAATCAGTTAGGAAATCTTGCATACATATGTCTAGAGAAGGGCACAACTTCCCAAGGAGGTGAAAAAAGAGTGAACTATGTCCAAGAAGAAACAAGTGGTGGAACCAAACTCCCTAAAGTTCCATTGGAATCAGAGGAAGGAGAGAATCTCATGATGAGAAAAAATCTATTAAAAGAGCTAGTGAGGGAGGAATCCAGTCAAAAGAGATCACTGTTTAGAGTGAAGTGTAAGATGATGGGTAAGGTGTGTAGAGTTGTCTTAGACTTAGTTTCTACTGAAAACATAGTGTTAGAGGAAGAAGTCAACAAGTTAAAGATGAAAAGGATACCCCATACAAATCCCTATAAGGTTACTTGGTTGAATAAAGGACAACATGTCCTTGTCAACGAACAAGCATGGGTTGAGTTCTTAATTGGGAGATATAAGGAAAAGTTTCTATGTGATGTCTTACCTATGGATGCATGTCACTTGATCCTAGGTAGACCATGGAAATTTGACACAAAGGCCATGCATGATGGAGCAAAGAACTCCTACTCACTCAAGAAGGACAATGTGACATACAAAATCCAGTCACTATTGGAGGATGCTGAAATGAAGTCAACTAGTCCTAATGTTCTCATGGTGAGTGAAAAAGAGTTCTTAAATGATTTATAAGAAGTAGAAGGAGTTGGGTTTGCACTGGTGTTAAGGCCAAAGGATGTTGCAGATAAGATAGAGAAGGGGACAGAGCTACCTAAAGAAGTCCAAGAAATGTTGCAGAGGTATGAAGGCATAGTTAGTGATGGACAACCATCAACCCTACCCCCTAAGAGGTCTGTAAGCCATCAAATAGACCTAATACCAGGAGCTACCCTACTCAATAAGGCAGCCTATAAGATTCCTCCTCAACAAAATGAGGAAATTTCTAGACAAGTCCAAGAGCTCCTAGAACAAGGCCTTTTAAGAAAGAGCATTAGACCATGTACCATGCCCATTGTCCTAGCACCCTAAAAGGGAGGAACTTGGAGGTTATGTACTAACTCTAGAGAAATCAATAGGATTACAATAAGATATAGGTTCCCTATCCCTAGGATAGAAGACCTAATGGATTTTCTACAAGGAGAAAGGTATTTTACAAAGATAGACCTTAAGAGTGGCTATCCCCAAATCAGGGTAAATGAAGGGGATGAGTGGAAAATAACCTTCAAAACCATAGAAGGACTGTATGAGTAGCTTGTAATGCCATTTGGGCTATCTAGTGTCTTGTCAACATTCATGAGGTTGATGAATGAGGTACTTGAAGATTATAATTGGAAATTTGTAGTGGTCTACATAGATGATATCCTAATCTATAGTAAGACAAGGGAAGAGAACCTCAAACACATAGAAATGGTTTTCAAGAAGTTGTAGGAGGAGAAGTTGATGATCAACTTAGAAAAGTGTAAATTCATCATACAAGAATTAGTGTACCTTGGTTTTTTACTATCTCAGGGTAACCTAAAGATGGATCCAAGCAAAGTGGAAGCCATTCTCAATTGGCCTACTCCAAGGACAACAATAGAGGTAAGGAGTTTTCATGTTTTGGCTCACTATTATAGATAGTCTATCAAATAATTTAGTGCAATTTGTGCTCCCATGTTAGAAACTATTAAAGGAGGCATGAAAACTAAGTTTATATGGAATGAACAAGCTGACCATGGTTTTGAATTGTTGAAGAAAAATATTTCTACAGAGCCTATTTTGGTTTTTTCCAAGTTTTAAAAAGTTATTTACTTAGTCATAAGCACATGAAGTGGGTTGAGTACCTAAAAGCATAAAACTTCAAAATCAAACACAAGAAGGGATCGTATAATAAGAGAGTAGATGCCTTTAGTAGAAGAGACTTGACCATTCAGGAGATACAACTACAAAGCATGGGGATAGACAACTTTAGAGATCTCTATGGTGAAGATGAAGACTTTGCAGGCATCCATAAGGTATGCCAAGAATACAAGAATCACTTTCATATTCAATATTCTGAATATACTTTGCAAACTGATATACTTTTTAAAGGGAGTCAATTATGTATTCCTAGAGGGTCGGTAAGGGAGAATTTGAATCAGGAGAAACAAAATGGTGCTCTTAGTGTCCATTTTGGAGTCAATAAGACATAAGAACTAGTTCAAAGATTCTACTTTTGGCCCAAGATGAATCTGGATATTAGAAGTTATGTTTAGATTTGTGTTGTGTGTCATAAGGCCAAAGGAACATCCTCAAATGAAGGCCTATACCAACCAATTCCTATTCCTACCAGACCATGGGAATGCTTGAGCATGGACTTTGTAGCTGGCTTTCCTAAGAAAAAGTAGGGAATGGATAGTATTTATGTCATAGTGGATAGGCTTAGTAAAAAGGAACATTTTGTACCCTGGAAGACAACTCATGACGCAAGTCAAATAGCTTCCCTTTTCTTTAAAGAGGTAGTAGGATACATGGATTTCCTTTGAGCATTGTGCCAGATAGAGACACCAAGTTTATGAGTCACTTTTGGAAGAGTCTATGGAAAAATTTAGGCACTAACTTATCTTTTGGATCTTCATACCATCCTCAAACTGATGGTCAAACAGAGTTAGTCAATAGGATTCTTGGAAATCTTCTAAGGTTTCTAACAAAGGAGTATGGTAAAACTTGGGACCAACTCACTGGGCAAGCAGAATAAGCCTACAATGACATAGTGAATAGGACTACTAGTAAGAGTCCTTTTGAAATAGTCTATGGCCTACACCCTAGAGGAATTTATGAGTTTAGAGATCTAAAGTATGGAGCTAAATGGACTAGATATGAAGAGGAATTTGCACATGCTATGCAAGAAGGCCATGATACAGTGAGGAAGAAACTGATTGAAAACACTAAGAAAATCAAGAGCCAAGTGGATGAAGGAAAAAAGGATGTTCAATTCAAGGTTGGGGATTTAGTGATGGTACACCTTAACAAATATAGGGTATAGAAAGGAGTCCCACATAAGCTTCATATGAGAAGGGTTGGTCCATGTATAATATTGGCCAAATATGGAGCAAATTCTTATAAGGTGGAGTTGCCAGAGAATAGTGGATTCTCACCTATTTTTAATGTTGTAGAATTGGTTCTCGACAAGGGGCCAATACTTGATCTAGATCAGAGCTTAACTAAAG
Organism: Thuja plicata; assembly: GCA_018584345.1. NCBI lineage: Eukaryota > Viridiplantae > Streptophyta > Pinopsida > Cupressales > Cupressaceae > Thuja > Thuja plicata. Next base: position 1,394,256 of record MU223371.1, on the reverse strand, counting down.
TCATTTAAGAGGTAGAAGCACTCCATTTTCCATCTACGCTAGTCAAGAAGGCAATCTGCATACTAGAATCCAAAATTTACAAAAAGACCAGAAAGAAGGATTACAAGGAATACATAGTGAAGTGGAAATGAAAAATAGATGCAGATGCAACATGGATAAAGGAGTCATAGTTCAAAAATTTGGGCGTTGATCCTGACTTATTCAATCCAAGGATGGATTGACATCTTTTCATTTGGGGAGGATGGTGTAGGAGCACCTAGGCTATCCTCTAAGCCCTAAAATGTTTTTTCTTGTAACAAATCCTAGCCAAGTTAGTGTGTGTTTTATTTTGACCTTAGTAGGTCTTGCAAGGTGTGTTAGTAGGTGGATTGATATTTAGTGTCAAATCCAACCTAGTCTAGTTAGTTTTCTTTAATGCTTAGTTTTGGCTTGAGTGGGGAAAATGAGTTTTAATGTATCCTAGAGTTAGTTGAGATTGGGAAAGTTCCTAAAAAGTACTTAATTATGTATATTCCTTGTATCAAGCATAGTAGAGGCCATAAAAATTAGTTTTAAGCATTTATGTAAAAGATGATACAATGTTGTCATGACAACATTTTGCATTGTTGCAATGTTGCATGCAACATAAACAATATTTGGCTTCCCTTCGAGATGGAGGTGAAAAATAAATGATAGTGGCCTAAAATGGTGGAATAAGTATCCTAATATTCCCAAGGACTCATTTCCCAAGGTAGATGGAATGTAAGGAAGTTTTTGAAGTGAATAGAAGCTCTACAATTCTGGTTTTTAGCACAGTTGATGAGTATTTAAGTTTCAGAGTGATTAGATGGATTGAATTGATTAAAGTAGTGTTGTATATGTGTTTATTAGGTGGATGTAAGACTTTTTCATTCATTTTGAAAATACTATAGAGTTTTTCTGTTAGCATTAGTAAATTGGTGAAGTTTTAGGGAGTCTGTTGGTCCAGTCTAGAATAGTTTGTGTTTTCATGGCTCCACCATGAAATCCAACCATGGGAAACTCCTCAAGGTTGATGATTGTTTTAGGGGAGATTATTTAAAATATAAATACATTAGGAGAATTCATGAAGGGTGGAGTAGCTATTTTTAATGTTCTTCCCTAGGTGAGCAAGGCCTGTCCGACTAGGAGTGTAATAGAGCAAGAAACAAGTGTCATTGCAAAGGTGTGTGTGTGAGAGAAAGAAACCAAGTGATGTTCTAGAAGAATTAGGGTTGAAATGAACCTTTCCTAAGATCTTAGATCCTATCTAATCCATCTTGACACATTTTCATCAAGAAATCAGTGTGTTGCTGACAATCCTTTAAAATAGCCAAAAAGACCTATAATTCAAGATAGTAGTGTACAAACAACTTGTGGAGATAAAATCTTGAAAATACTTGATTTCTTGGAAAAGGGTATCTGAATCCAAAATTGGTTTTAATGGTTGTGTGGAAGTTTTTAGCAATAATCCAGAAAAACCCTCTAGATAGGGCTAATTGGGCTATTAGGCCTAATAGGATCAAAAGTAATGTGAAGGTGGAACTCAATCACTTTGGGATTGAAGACCCACTGAAATGGGAATAGTGAGAATTCAAATAGATTTCTTGATGAGAAACATGACCTTTTTAGCACTTATAAGAATGTTTGGGAAGGTTTGAGCTTGGAATCATCCAAGGAAGCATAGAGACAAGGTGTACTTTTCAATGGTGGAAATCTTTCAAGATTAAACATAGAGAAAGTAACTCTTAGTGTGGATTTAGAATAGTCTTAGGGTGGATACTTAAGACTTTAGTGGATTCTAGGAGTGAATTAGGATCCTAAGTAGACTAGGGAAAGTTAAGTCCTTAGTTGAGCAAGTGCAAGCAAATCTTTGAACACTTCTATCAAAACCCTTCTGGTTGTTCAATGTATACCTCTTCTTCTAGTATTCCATTTAGGAATGTAGATTTTTCATCCATTTGGTATACCTTGAATACTTTGAAAGAATCATAAGAAATTAGAATTCTTATTCCTTCTATTCTAGCAATGGGTGCAAAGGTTTCTCCATAGTAAATACCTTTTTATTGTGCATACCCCTTGCATACTAATCTTGCTTTGCTCATTGTGGCTTCTCCATTGTCATTTATCTTGTTTTTGAATATCCATTTGGTACCAATGACATTCTTGTCATCTGGTCTAGGTACTAATGTCTATGTTCTATTCTTCTCAATCTTCTCAAACTCTTTATTCAAAGCACTGACCCGTTATTCATTTTCAAGTGTAGTATTAATTGATTTAGGCTCAAAATCACAAATAAAACATCTAGTGTTCAGTGACCTACTTCTTGTTCTCATTCCAACCTTATTATCTCCTATGATCTGGTTTTGTGGATAGTGTCTTCTGACATATTTGGAAAGTATCGGTTCATCTCTTTGTTTATCATTCTAATCATAATCTTGACCTTCATTTTGATCTCCATCGCTCAATGCATCATTTTGAGTAATTTAATATTTTTTGGTGTTTGCAACTTGTTGCTCAGGTGCATTGTTTTGTCGCTCGGGAGTAATACACTATTGCTTAGGTAGAGTGTCACACTCTTCACTATAGACAAACATGTTGTAGTCTTCTGGTTCTTTTCTACTTTCCTCATCATTCTTCTCAGAAAATTCATCTAGTACTTTGACATTTCCACATGCAATTATTTTGTTAGAGGATTTGTTAAGACATTTATAAGCCTTGCTTTTGGTAGAATACCCTAGAAATATTCCTTCTTCACCTTTGGAGTCAAGCTTTCCATTTCTATCATCTTTCAAAATATAACATTGACTTCCAAAAATTCTGAAGTAACTTACATTTGGTGTATGTCCATACCATTTCTCATAAGGTGTCTTATTGGTGTATTTCTTCAAATGAACTTTGTGCAATGTGTAGATAGTAGTACTGATAGTTTCTCTCCTGAATGTTTGTGTGATGCCTTTCTCAATCATTAGTGTTCTAGCACAATCAACAATGGATCTCTTCCTTCTTTCAGCTATCCCATTTTACTATGGTATTCTTGGTGCATAAATTTGTCTTTGAATTCCACGCTCATTACAAAATTTAGTAAATTCATAAGAAATAAATTCTCCTCCTCTATCTGAACTTAAGAATTTTAGTTCCTTACCACTTTATTTTTCTACAATAGCTTTATACCATTTAAACATCTTTAATGTTTCTAATTTCTCTTTTAAGAACATAACAATCATCATTCTAGAATAATCATCTATAAATAGAATTAAGTGTATATCTCCATAGAATCTCTTTATTCTCATGGGTCCACATAGGTCAGTATGGACTAATTCTAGAATAACATTAGATGTTTAGGTTTTTCTCTTGAAACTATACTTTGTCATTTTACCTTTTTGACAATTCTTACACATGACATAGTTGGGCTTTGACATGCTTGGTAAGCCTCTTAATTTACTTTTATTTATTATCCTAATCATGTTGTCAAAAATCACATGACATAACCTTTTATGCAACAACCATATGTCTTCATTTCTAGCCATTAAACAAGTGGTGTTAATATCATTAAGATATAATAGGTTACCTTTTTTCTTTTTACCAGTTCCAATCAACCTTTGTGGTGATCAATGTGACTAGAGCACCCAGTGTAGCCTGAGTGCCAGATTGCTAGTTCACTATGTCACCCAAGTGTCAACATATTGCTCGAGTGTCAGTATATCACCCGAGTGGAATACTGGAACCGAGTATCAGTATTGGTCTGACTTAGTTCTTATTGTTGGATATTAAATTATATCATGGTATTCAAATTATGAAGGTAATTGATTTGGATAAGATATATATGTAACGTACTTTATTTATCCAAATGTGAGTAAGCAATAATAGTAGAAGTAAGATATGTGAATATGAAGTGGAAGATTGATTAGAAGGCTAAAACATTGTAAAAGGAACAACAAAGAATCATATATCACATTCAGGTGGTCAATATTATTTCAAAGGATTTCATTCAACAATTAGAGTTTCATAGCAGATCATCCACTGGTTCATCCTAACAGGTGTATTGGAAAAATCCTTTAACCAGTTGGACTTAACAATCCTTTAAAAATATCCTAATAAAGTTGCATACTTTATTGTATTGTATAAATCCTTTCACAAGGTGGACCTAATAGTCCTTATTTCTCCTAAAAAGTTTGGCCATTAGAAGTGGTCAATTGTAAGCTTTAATAAGCTAAATTTATACTGCAGTACTAAATCTTGTGGGTACCATCTCCACCCTAGTTTTACTTTCTATTTGGAAGGTTTCTAGGTAACCAAATATTGTGTCAAGTGTTGTGGATGTTTATTACTTTTTTGTTTCATGCATACAATTAGATTAGACAATTTAATAAAGGATAAAAGAGAATAAGTTTTATTGGTTCCTGATTCACCCCCCCCTCTTAGTCACCTAGCCTCAATATATTTCCAACAATTGGTATCAGAGATAAAGGTTCTCTTATCAGAAGTTTAACACCTTGAGAAAACATTAGAGGCAATGGAAATATACAGACTAGAGAAATCCATTGAAAATGAAATGGTAGATCTACAAGTGTCCATGGATCAAATCAGAAAACTCAAGGAGTAGCTCTCTCATTCCCTGAAAAGAAGAAAAGATTTAACAGTAGAAATGAATGATAAAAATTACATAGAATAAATAATTGAAGATTTATGCAAAGAAAGAAGTTCTAAAGAAGCTGATGTAGCCATTGAAGACGTACTTGAAAATAATCTCAATTTACATGAAGAATTCAAAAATTTGAAGAGAGAACAAGAAATCCATTCAGTAAGAATATGTGAAGTCATGGAACAAAAGAACCAAGAAGAAAATGATAGAGAAATGGAACAAGAAGATAAAATATTTCTAAGTACAATATTAGAGGAAAAATAAAAAGAAATCCATCATTTTTCACTCTAGAAAGCAGATATGATAAATCCACTCAATAGTTTAAATCAAGAAGTTATCAATCTAAGGACTAAAAATGAAAGACTGCAGAATGATCTCAATACTAAAAAACAAACCAATGAGAGTATGATGAATTCATAGGTAAGCATGGATCAGTTGACAAAGAAAACTCAATTCAGACATCATGGACATATTGGATTAGCTTATACTGAACAAGGTGAATCCTCACATCAAGGAGCTCAAAAGAACAAGAAACTTACATATAATCATTGTGCTAATTTAGGGCACACATCAAATAAGTGTTGGAGAAATGGAAAGTCAAAATTTAATGGTAAATGCTATAGGTGAAAAAAACATGGAATAGGGTAAGTAAATGCATTGAGAAACCTAAGTTTGAGGTAAAATTTTTCAATTGTAACAAACAAGGTCACAAGTCTTCTGAGTCCGGAACTAAGAAATGGAACCCTCCTGAACAACTAGCTAACACAATTTTTTGTTGGATTGCAACACATGGAGTAGATGTTGTCACTGTGGTGAGTATGGACACATTGGTGCAAATTGTGAAAAGACTCATCTCAGAAAAAAGGAATCCTACTAAGAGATGTTATGTGTGTAAACAACTTGGTCATCTAAGAAATAATTGTATGAACAAAGAAAAAGTGGATACTAGTTTTGAGAAAGGCAAAGAATTTTTTTTTGAAATTAGAAATTAGATGAATCAATAGTGGGTAAGGAATTCTCTTGAGAATTCAGACCAAAACAATGAAGGATTGAATGGCACCCAAAATAGTGAGTTGGGTGGATCCACCATCTTTGACTAAATAAGCAAGGAGATATCTGGAACCATGCATACAAGCCATCATACATTAGTTCTAGATATGCTAGCAAGTCCAAATCTGCATATTGATGCACTAGGACATATTATGGTTCTAACCTAGTCAAGATCTCAGTTACATCCGAGTTACTCAGGCTTAACCAAGTTAAGTCAGGTTGTATGGTTTAAAGGATGCAGAGGTTAGTTTTTGTCGAGCTTCCGAGCAAGTTCAAGAGAGCTACCTGAGATATCACAACTACTATGTACAAAGCATTTAATGAAAATCTATGATGAAATTTCTCATAAATGGTGGAGTTGAAGGGTTATTGTTTATAGTTTATATAATGATTAAGAGACAATAGTGATCTCAGAGAGAATTTGTGTTTGAAAGCTTTAGTTTCCATGAATTTTTATCAATCCTCTGAGCATTATGGCATCTTCATCTAGCAGTAAGGTTAAGAAGGGATCCAAGATGCTAGTGAGGAATGTTGTCTATGAACCCCCAAGTTTAAACTTCATCCAGCGATTGCAGAAGAGATAGATTTGATGGGAGCCCGTTCCCAAATTTCTCTGAAGGTACTGCTGATTAACAAAATTTGAGATTTCTATCATTGCAGCATTCAACATCTAGGCACACTAGAGAGAAATCAAGCATATGAGAAAATTTGTGTAGATGGAACTATGAAGCCAAAAAACAAACACCTTGAAGTCAAGGGTTTAACCCACATTTTACATATGTCGTAAAACTTTAAGATAAAGTGGATTAGATTTGTTCTGAGTTGTACCAAATGCTTGACAAATCCAAGGTAACCAAAACCCTACCTTGGGATGACATAGCCAAGAAGACTCTTGCCAAGTGGGACAGAAGAGGCATGAAATTGAATGTATTCACAAACATGGAATTGAATTTTGGTATTCATGAGATTGCACACAAGATATACAATTCAAGCTGACCAAATAGTGTACCACGTGAGGCTGTGGACTTGGCATACAAAGTGGTCAAGAAAAATATTTCATTTGACCTTGCTAGGTTGCAACTCATCCATTTGAGACAAAACATGGCGAGCATCTAGGCATCCAAGACCAATATGTGTAAGTTTGGTTCACTCTTGGTATGCATATTCTTTTATATTCAGAAGTTTTTCCCTTCCAAACGCACAATTATTTGGAAAAAGGATAGACCCATTGTTTATCTCATAAATGAATTCATAGAAGAATTAGGAGATAATTTTGAGAGAATCATGGATGCATACATTAAGAGTTTCAGAGAGAAGATGCATAATAGATAAAAACAAATCCCTAAATAATTGGTAGAAGACTATAAGAATGATATTTGCTTCCTATTTGACTGTGACATGGTATACATTCAAGCAGTCAAGCCTAGGGTTGCATGAGTGAAACCTCTTTCATATGAGGTTAACATAGATGAGACCATAGAAATCATTGAATATCTTATGAATGAACTTGTTGATCCTAAAGCACCATATTTCTATACTTATGAAGAAGCAAAGGGAAAAATATCTTTGGAAATTGAGATTCCTAAAATCTTGAAGAGAGGAAGGAAGAGAATTGAGAAGATTGGAAATAAATATGGAAATTCTTTTGACTCTCCTCCTTCAATCACTGAAAGTAAAGGAGATGACATAAAGATAGAAGATGATGAATCTAAAAAAGAAGAAGAGGTAGAAGCAGAGCCTCCTAAGAAGAAGAGGCTAGCCCCCAAGAAAAAACCTAAGGCCTCTACCCCTGCTTTCACTAGATCTAGAAGAAAACTGAGATTGCCTAAGAAAGATGAAGGAGAAGATATAGTCATATTAAAGAAGCCACCACCTACCTTTAAGGAGAGCATTGAAGATTTGAAAGGAGGTAGTAGTATGGGATCTCTCAAATATTTGAATTATGCTACCAGAACTAAAGATGAGTAGAATAGTATTGAGGATATATTAGTAGATAAAATGGCAAAATGGAATTATGATGCATCTGAATTAAAAATCCATATGACTAAAGACCTTCTCAATGGAATCACCATTCACTAGGAAAATAAAGTTCAGATTGAAAATGACATAAGAATACAAACCTTGAAGCAATTCATGCCTACTATGACTAGTAGAGAGGCAAAAGATGCTATGAATCAGTATGAGAGTAATCACAATCCAATGTTTAGGAATTTTCAAATTTTGAGAACAAAAATAGAGGATGTTGTGCAGGCTGCAACAAATATATGGAAGAAAATTTTTGAAGTCAAGGAAGAAGATAAGGTAGACAAAAAAAGTAAAGACCCTCATGTGCAGGTCAAAGATGAAGAGTTACCTAGGTTTCAGACGATTGAAGAATCTAATGCTAAATAGATAGCAGTAGAAGTGATGGAATCCTTGCCCCAATCACCTATTCAGAGTATGTTATCTCTGAGCAAGGAAAAGACTATAGAATCTGCATCAAGTCAAGTAAGAACCAAGCATCAAGCTCTACCTACTACTAGGCCAAGCCAACTAAGTCACAAAAGGTCACTGTGAATGTCTCTATAATTGATACAGATTCTACAGTTCATGCAAAGAATTTCAATGACCTATTCCAACTGACTACTGAGGAGAACATTGAGGATGGAAAGGATAAGGATGATGATGGGAAAGGAAAATAAATCATTCCTTCACCTAATCCAAAGGTGAAGGGTAAAGAGACAATCACTGATGAAATTGATCTTGAGGAAGATATTGTGATACCTAATTGGGATCTTTCTAACTTGACAGTCGAGCAACTAGGTATACTTGGTAAGATGTGGAAGAAAAGAGAAAGACAACATAAGCTTTGAGCTGCGAAGAAAAGGAATAGAGTACTGGAAGATATCAAAGCTATATTCCTTGATTCTCTAGAAATTTAAGTCAATGAGAATGCTTCTATTATGGACCAAGTTGTTGACATAGTTCACAATTTCAACACAAATCTTAATGGTCAAGATAAATTACTGTAGAAGGCAAAAAGGAAATTTGAGAATAAGGTTCTATAGAATGTTGCAGGAAAAATTGCAATAGATTAGGTAAAGCTAAATACTATCATTAGCTCTCTAGAAACCACTACAAACAATGTTGTATCAGTATTTGTAAAGTTGTGTGACACTTCCAAATTTACCATGGAAATAAAGAACAAGATGGAAAAGATAAACAATGATTTGAAGGCAAGTGAAAATGAGTTAGCACTTGATCCAAGTTCGAGCTTAGCACATTTTTTCAAGATCAAGTATCTTACTGATTTGTAAGCAAAGTTACTAAGGGAAGAAAGTAGAACAAGGGAATCCCTTATAGCTATACAAAGCCAACTCCTTCCACACATGGATGTCATGCAAAAAAATATTTCTCTTGCAAAGACACTCATACATGATAAAAACTTTTTTAGTTGTAGAGCTTATGATGGAGTTGTCAGCAGAGATTTAGATTGACTTTCACATCGTGAAGGTGTTGCAAGATAATTGGGATAAGATTTTGTCTAAAATTTTGAAGGTACATTGTGATTTCCTATCATATTTTTTTTTTACCTTGTAGTTATGATTTTTGGCATTTGTGTCAAAAACAAGGGGGAAAGATAGGAAATATTTCTATATATACAAGGAGAAAAGATAGGGGATATATATATA
>MU223371.1:1353918-1372913 GCA_018584345.1 Thuja plicata | reverse complement strand
TTTATAATTAAATTAATTCAATCATAGGGTTTGTTTAGCCAATAGATATTTAGGAATTAAATATAATGTATGATTAATGTAGATTTAAGATTTTTTGCATTTGACACTTAGGTCGAGTAGAGTCAGTTAAAACTTAGAATTCGCTAGTACAATAGCACTTTGATGATCTAGAAGAATGAAAAATGCAACAAAATTGGTTTGGGTTGCAAGATGCCAATTTTCGGGTGTTACATTTTGCCCCTCTTTGAATTGATGTGCGAGCAGCGCATTGATTCAGAGAATAGTCTAATTCTTGAAGTACAAAAGAATAGATTTGAAAATTGATGATGCAAAGATTGATTGATGAAGATTTCAGAGCCATCTCTAAGATAGAGCTTGACTCTCTGAAGTCTAGGTAAGGTTTTCAAGTCATTGGTCAAATAGAGTTTTTGAGAGTCATCTTCAGAACAAAGCTTGATCCCTAGGGATCTAGGTTATAATGCCCTAATACCTAACAGATTAAGATTTTGAGAATCATCTCTAGAATGAAGCTTGATCCTCAGGGATCTGGGTTAGAATGCCCTGATACGTAAATAGATTGATATCTTTTACAAGCTTGTCCCTAGAATGAGGCTCAACCTTCAGGATTCAGGGTTAGATTGCCGCAATACCTGTCCAATAAGATAATCAATAAAGATTTTAGGACTATCTCCAGAATGAATTTTAGTCCCCCAATATCTAGGTTAGATTGCCAAAACACTGGTTAGATTGACATCTTTCACAAGGATACCCCCAGAATGAGGCTTAACCTTTAATAATCATGGTTAGATTACCCCAATACCTGTCTCAAAAGATAGTAAATAGATTTTATTAGGAATATCTCCAGAACGGAGCTTAGTCCTCCAATATCTAGGTTAGATTGCCAAGACACTGGTCAGATCAAGTTTCATAATCATCTCCAGAATGGAGCTTAATTTTCAGGAGTCAGGGTTAGATTGCCCCAATTCCCAATAGATGAGTTTTCGAGAATCATCTCTAGAATGAAGCTTCATCCTCAAGAATCTGAGTTAGATTGCTCAGGTACTTAAAAGATGATGAGATGTAGGGAACAAAGATGCCCCTATTGATTGTGGAGTATCTAGTTTTGACTGTGAGGTATGAAAAACTGAACATGCCCCAAGTGACGAGATGCCCCTAGCAATGAGGACTTTTGAAAATTAGATCAGATTGATAAGAATAGATTCAATAATGTAATCATCCTGCCCCCTCGGGAGCGAAATGGAAAGGTGACATGTCATAATGATGATGGAGAGAAAAAAATCATAGATATATTTTGAATTGGAGATCAAGAAGAACTCATAACATATTATGGAAGAATCTGGAAGATCCAGAATCAATTTCAAGCAATTTTGAGGTCTAGTTGACCAACTTTGACTAGGGTTGACTAGAGTTGACTAGAGTTGACTTATGAGGAAAAAAGTCAAATATTTGAGAAAATGATGATAAGACATGATTTTGACAAGAAAGCAACGTCATAAAGTTGACTGCAAAAGTGTCTGATCGCATCGGTCCCAAAAATTGTAAAATGCAATTTTGAGCGATATAAGAGTGTCAGATTTTGATTTCGATCCTTAAAAAAATGCTTTTCAAAATTAGATTCCAGTTCAAAGCATTAGGAATTGAAGAGTGAGAGAGAGGATCAAACATTTTTATAGTAGTGGTGAAGCCAGGATGCTGAAGAATAACTCCCCAATGTATAAATCCAAGAGAACACAATGAAGTGAACATCAAATTGCTGCCACAATGCAAGTCTAGAATGAAAATGCAATCCTATTCTAGATGATATACCTAGGACATGGTTGTGAGACCCATCGTATAATTATCATCATTGAGCATCTTTTTGGAACATTAGAGTCCGTACAATCCTTATTGGTGCCAATGCGACCATAAGAATATGAATATGACTTTCATTGGATATAATGTAGGAAATGAACATAAGCACCAGGGCACAAAAGCCAAGATGACCTGAACATTGTTTCCAGTTAATGTTGCAAGAGTACACTAGTATCAAGGCATTTAAAGATAAGATAATGATGAGTGCGATCATGTGTAAACAAACAAAGAAATAACAGTCAAGGAGATAGTACCAAGCTCACCATAGCATACAAATAAACAAGATCGAGGGATGTGAGGCTTTTCCACCTTAATGTGGGAGCTCTTATATCACACACCCTATTTATTTGATGTTTCAGGATCATCGGGACTGCACCAAAAAGCACTAGACAAAGAAAATATCAATAATATCTATGAGAACAAACAACATACAAAGAAAGATTCAAGCAGAGCTCAACTAGTTTCGAAGTCTGTGAATATGTATGTGTAGGGTGTTGAAAAACATCATTGTGCTTGTGAGTGCATTGTGTTTGATTTTTATCGATAGATGTTTATGTTTGAGATATTCAATGTGTGTTTAAAAACACAAATGTGTCCAAATATAGTGTTGAAAAACACTGTTTTAATTGGGGTGTTAAGAAACACCAGATTGTGTCAGTAGCGAGTTGTCCTTGAGAAGTGACAAGATTACTAACTTAGGTGTAAACTAGAGATGTGATCAAATGGGGGACCTATGCCCCCAAGTAATGATGACTGAATTGATGTATGTTTCAAGGAAAAACTAGATTTGGTTTCCCCCAAGCATATGGCGTTGAACCAATGCCAAGTCAGTAGGGTTCGCGAAGGAATGAAAGTGTCACGAAAGTGACCGAAAGCTATGTAAAAACTAAAGCAAAGAATTGTCAAGACTAAGTATCAATAGATAGAGCGTTGAAGTATAAATCTAACTATAACAAATGTGAGAAATCTTAATAGTATGGCGACAGTAGACACACACAGTGAGAACCACTAGTGACTGATGCTAGAGAGATGCTCAAGTGATGAGATCATAGGACTAGCTGGACATCAGTAGGCAGACGCAGTTTGAACCACTGGTGACTGATGTTAGGGAGATTCTCATAAGGTAATAGGATAGTGCCCCCTAGAACATATGGGTTGTCCCTAGAGTATGACTAGTTTCAATCCATGTAAGTTTTTGTCTTGACAGGTAATGAAAGCATGCAGAAAAGCAAATGCAAGCAGGAAAGCAGCAAAGTAGGAAAGCAAGAAAGTAAATGCATAAAGCCAAGTGGTGCTGTGGTAGATATATCATTGTGGAACAAGAGGTGATTGTTTACTTGGTTTTCACCTTCTTGGCAGAAATTCTTTTTTTCTTTTTTTTACCATGATGCCTGTTTGCTAGGTTTTCATCAATGACACCATTTTTTCTTTTTCTCTTTTTTTATTTTTTTTTATTTTTCAATTTTTAATTTTTTTGTATTTTTGGAATATATAATTTTTTTGGAGATACATCAAAGTACCTATCGCTAGGTTTTAACTAAGATGATCATTTTTTCAAGACTTTTTTAGATTTTTAGAATTTTTTTAGGACTTTACTATATACATGAGCATACTGAAGATGTCTCAGCTGTAGAGCCATTTCAGATGAAGAGCGTTGATGCGCTCTTTGATTTTCTCTTCTTTAGTAGTAGAAATTTGATAGGTGCCAGACCTAAATACTGTAGTGACAACATACAGACCAAGCCAATTTTGTTTGAACTTTCCTTTCTGGATCCGATGTTGTTGATTCTTAGGGTTCTCCCTCAGAATGAGGTCACCCACTTGAAAATCCCTTAGTCTAACCTTCTTGTTATAGCTCTTGGACATCCTTTTTTGATATGCTCTAAGGTGATCGAATTCCACTTGCCAAAGTTCATTAAGTAGTTCTAGCTCTTGTAGCTAAGATATTCTATTATCATCATCAGTAATGAGGCCTTTCAAAGAGACTCATAGAGAATGAATCTCAAACTCAATTGGTAGCACAACATCTTCTCCATAAACCAAAGCATAGGGTGTAGCCCCTGTTGGTATTCTTATGCTTTTCCTATATTCCTAGAAAGCTAAATTGATCCAGAGATACCAATATCATCCAGATTCATGCACTGTGCGATGTAGGATTTTAAGGATTGTCCTATTGGATGCTTCTACCTATCCATTACCCTGAGGATAATAGATGGAAGACCAACGCTGAGTAATTTTAAACTTAGAGCATAGCTCTATCAAATCCTTGTTTTTGAATTGCCCCCCATTATTAGTGATTATTGCTGAGGGTACACCACACCTGTAGATGATGTAGTTGAGAATGAACATAGCTACTGATTTTCCATTGTCAATGGTGAGAGGAACTACCTTCACCCACTTGGTAAAATAGTCTATAGCTATGATGATGAGCTTATGTCCATTTGAGGACAAGGGATAAATTTGACCCACCAAGTCAAAGGCCCATTGTTGAAATGGCTAGAAAGTAATGAAGGGAATAAGCTCCTTGGCTGGAGCATGAATTAGATTACCATGTAGTTAACATTGTTTGCAAGACTTAGAAAATTGCGTAGCTTCTTTTTCCATATCTGGCCAATAGTAACCAGCTCTAATAAGTTTACAGGCCAATGTTAGGTCATTAGAGTGAGACCCAAAGATGCCTTCATGCACCTCTACTAACACACATTTGGACTCATCAGGTTCTAAACACCTAAGGAGGGTACCGTATAGACTACACCTATACAAGTCGTTAGCTATGATGAAAAACTGTTAAGCACTATGGATTAAGTGACGTTCCTCATTCCAAGTGTAAGTGTCTAGAATAATCTGGTCACGAAGGTAGGAAAAGATATGATGGTAGCGAGATGAGTCATGTCCAATGACAGAATAGATCATCTGGGAAATGGGGAAATCATAGGCTGGGTAGTGTAACGTCTCCACTAGGAATTCATGTCGAAAATCATTTTTTGGCATCTATGGCATGGAGGCAAGAGTAGCCATGGCATTTGCTACTTTATTATCCGCCCTTGGAACTTGTTGAAATGTGATGTGAACAAAATAATTTTTGAGGTCATCAACCAACCATTTATAAGGCACCATCTTGTCATCCTTTGTCTAATAGATATCATTTACTTGATTGATGACTAATAATGAATCTCAAAGGATATTGAGTTCGTCTACTTGCCACTCAAGAGTGATCTTCATACCATTCATTAAGGTTTCATACTCAGTAATGTTGTTGGTACAAGGAAACAACATCTTATATTATTTTGGTAAAGAGTACCTTTGAGGTGTAATAAACAGTATCCTAGCACCTCACCCTTGTTGGGTAAATGAACCATCAAAAAACATAGTCCGGGATCGGTGTGTGAGGAGTAATATGGACACATCTGGGAATTCAATGTGCAATGGTTGATGATCTAATAGAGGTGCTTCTGCCAATTGATCTACAATCGCTTGCCCTTTGATGGATTTCCTTTCTACATAGTCAATATCAAATTCACTAAGAAGAATGACCCCTTTAGCTAGTCTACCTGTGAGGGTAGCTTTACTGAGAAAATATTTTAGAGGATCAATTTTAGCAATTAGGCATGTAGTATGAGCCAGCATGTAGTTCCGCCAATTTTGTGAAGCAAATACCACTGCAAGGCAAGCCTTCTCTATAGTAGAATATTTTGTTTCATATGAGACCAGAGTTCTACTAATGTAATAGATAGTCCTTTCTTCGTTGTATTGATATTCTTGAGCCAGTAGGATACCCAATGATGTATCTTTAGTAGAGATGTAAAGTATAAGTGGATTCCCATGAATAGGAGTCATCAAGATTGGTGGGTTCATAAGATATTGTTTAATTTGTTGGAACCCCTCATCATATTCTTTGTTCCATTGGTAAGTCACACCCTTGTGTAAAGTCTTGGTGAATGGTTTTGACTTGTCCGCCAGTTGTGAGATAAAGCACTGGATAGACTATAGTTGGCCTTGAATCCCTCTCATTTGTCTGATATTCTTTGGTGGTAGAATTTCCATGATAGCTTGTACTTTCACAGGATCCACTTTGATGTCTTTTGTAGAGATGATATAACCAAGCAATTTTCCAGATGTTACACCAAATGCAAATTTCTTAGGATTGAGCCTCAGACTGAACTATTCCATGTGATCTAGTATAGGACATAGATCTACAAGATGTTTCTCTCAGTGCATGATTTTAGCTAGAGTGTCATCCACATAATCTTCCATTTTTTTATGCATCATATCATCAAATATAGTAGTGACAAATCTTTGATATGTAGCACCAACTTTTTTGAGTCCAAAGGGCATGACATTCCAACAGAAAGTGCCCCATGCACATGTGAAATTAGTTTTCTCTTGGTCCTCTGGAGCGATCTTTATCTAGTTGTAGCTAGAGAAACCATCCATTAGTGAGTACATTTCATACCCTGTTGTCGTATCTACAATCATAACAATATTGGGCAATGGAAAGACATCCTTAGGACATGCCAGATTCAAGTCTCTGAAGTCTGTGTAGACTTGGATAGATTTATCATATTTTGATACTGGAACAATGTTAGAGATCCATTCTACATAGTCAATTACTCTGATAAATACCGCCTTAAGAAGTTTCTCCAATTCAGCTTTGACAAGCAGAGCCACATGTGGATGCATTTTTTGAAGCTTTTTCTTGACAGGCTTGATGCTTGGTGCAATGGACAAATGGTGCATGATTAGATTAGGGTCTAATCCTAATATGTCTAAATATTTCCATTCAAAGTTTATCTGTTTTCTCTGGAAGAATGTAGTGAATTTCTCTCTTTCTGCCTTAGATAGTGATTGTGCCAAGTGAATGATCTAAGGTTTAGCTTCTATACGCAAGTTGATTGGTTGAGTTGGTTCAATAAGCACAGATGATTCCTAGAAATGACTCAGAAGCACATCAAGTATCTCATCCTTGGGAACCTCAGAGAGGTTTTCACCCTTGGATACGTCCTTTATTTTGACTGTTTTAGGCTCTGATACTGCCAAAATGTGGTTTTCACTATCAGAGCGCC
Source organism: Thuja plicata (assembly GCA_018584345.1). Classification (NCBI taxonomy): domain Eukaryota; kingdom Viridiplantae; phylum Streptophyta; class Pinopsida; order Cupressales; family Cupressaceae; genus Thuja; species Thuja plicata. The sequence goes on along the minus strand of MU223371.1, from coordinate 1,365,978 downwards.
TATTTTTTCTTCTTTTGATTTTGTGACTAAGATACTTGATGTCGGCCTCAGTCATGTTGACACTTTCTTTGCTATTGGAGGACGTTATAGGTTCAACAATGTGGAGGTAATAGGTAAGAGCATAATTGTTCTGGAATGTAAGGACTTCATTAGATGGGGAGGTAGAGTTCAAGTCTATAAGCTCAGGATGGAAAAGTGAAGGAGAAGTGGCGGGTTCAAGTGCATTCACAGCATAATCATCAAAAGCATGGACAAGCAAGTCAAGACCTAAAGCGATCTCATCTAGAGGTATAGTCAAATTTCTTTGATTCCTAATGACCGTAGTAGACAACATGTTAACAACTATGGAGTCAGAATCGTTTGACCTTACACTAGACCCTTCACCTACTTTGAGAAGGTTTTCATGTGTGTGAACTGTATCTATATCCCTGTCAGAGGTAGTATATGATAAATCATCAAACTCATACTCATGAGAGTCTGTTTCATTATTGGATGTCATATCAAGGACATGAGTGAAATCAACCTATTGTCCCTAGTTTGGATGAGTTCTACCTAGAAGCTCTGCTATGGTCAGATGAGAACCTTTTGACCTAGGTACCTCATTAGTGGTTGTAGCATCACTTGCTTCTTGTGTAGTGACAAGTGGCTGGGATTTTTGTTCAAACTCTTCCTGTAAGTGTGGTAGTATGTATAAATCACCTTGATGACCTGGATTTATAGTTTGTATTTCTTTCCACTCCTCATAGGCTAATGGAGCAAGTGAAGTGGTGTCATCAGAATCGCTGTCAGTTTCTATGGGACTGACATGTGGTATAAAGTCATCTGGCTCAGCAAAGAATGTTGCCAGGTCTGGAGGAATAAGACAAGGAAAACTATCCTCCTTAGAACTGTCTTCAGATTCTTCAGTTTTAGATGTTTCTTTAGGTATTGGTTGTTTATCTTCTTGAGTATCAAACTTGTTTATCCCCAGTTGAAATGTGAGTTTCTTGAAACCTATACCTATAGAGTCACGTGTTCTACTACCAATAGAGTGGTGCAATCAATCCCTTATGATTTGCACCTATAGGACCATTTCCTTTGTAGCCGAAACATTGCATAATAGATAGACATTTGCCATACTACTCAGGTTTTATGTCATAAGGTGGAGTAGTTTGTTCAGAAGTGTCTTCTCCTTTTTAGATCCAAGCTTTGATAGCTCTATTTTTAGCTTCTTCTTCTAATGGTACCATGGCTTGTACAAAAGTACTACCATACTTTGTCAGAGGAGGAACCGTAGAAGGTTTAGAGCTCTTAGAAGGCCTCCCAAAAGAACGTGGAGACAGAGGAAGAGATGTAATAGATAGTACAGGTTCAATCTGATATCCTCCCATGTTAGTTTCTTTGAGCATCAAACTCTTTTCCATTTCTTTTAATTTAGTCCCAACGAGCTCAATAGATTCTCTCTTGGGATGCACAAAGACATTAGGAGATTTTGTAAGGGCGTTACAATCATAGCGTATATTAGCAGGTATAGTCACTTCAAACCCTTGGAATGGGAACTTAATGCACTAATGGTACATTGAAGGGACACCCTGCATTTCATGGATCCATGCCCTGCCTAACAAAATATTGTATGCTAAAGGAATGTCAAGTACTTGACAAGTAACATCTCGTTCAACAGGGCCAACTCTGATTGGCAACACAACTAGCCCCTTAGATTTACCTTCTTTGTCATCATAGGCCTTAATAGTAATATTTTTTAGGGCATCAATGAAGTCTTCATCATAGCCTAATTTAGTAAGGAAGGTAGCAGAGCAAATATTGAGGTCAGCGCCATTATCTATGAGAACACGGTGAACATGATTTTGACCAATCATGACTTCAATGTGTAGAGGGTTATTATGCGGGTGACTCAAAGAATGGTCATCTTCCTCAGAGAAAGAAAAGTAATGGGAGAAGGTCAAGTGACCTACCACAGATTGAAACTAGATGAGATCAAGATCTTTTGGGACATTAACCTTGGTGAGGGATTTGTCCAAGATTTCCCTATGAGAAGGGGATATTTTTAGCATCTCAAAAATAGTGATATGGGCATTAGTAAATTGCAATTGATCGAGAATGTTGTAATTGGTAGCATTAGATGAGGAACCCAATTTTGGATTCTTATTGGCAGAGCCAAAATTATCTTTGTCTGCAGGTTATGTTGATGTAGACATAGAAGGATCAAGGCCTTTGAGGATGATCTTAGAGCGAGATCAAGTAACAACATTAGCATTGACTTGAGACTGTTGTTGTTCGGAAGACTAAGGTGTACACCCTCACAAGATGAAAGGTGTTTTGGATTTGGGAGTATCTTCCCTTCCCTTGAGAATGATGATGTTACAGTATTCAGTATCAACAGGTTCAACCATATTAATGACATTGTCGTTACTGGTGTATGTATAGTTGACCTTGGCATCAGTATTTTTTCCTTTAGATGATTCACCTTTTCCATGAGGAGGAAATGGGTCAATGAAAGCTTGGTTATCAGAGTTCTTGTTGTGACCTCCAACAACAATAACCTCACTATCGATGATATCCTAGATTTTATGCCGCAATTTAAGACAAGTAGCTATTTTATGACCTTTGTTTTGGTGAAAATCACAATAAGCAGATTCATTCCACCAAGAGGCTCTTGGATGCAGATCACAAGGTCCTAAATTATCCAATGGAGTGAGTAAATGGTTGTCCAAGAGAGTCTTGTAAACCGCATCAAGAGGTTCTCCTAGAGGAGTGAACTCACGCTTGGGTCTAGGAGCCCAAGGTTTAGATCCAAAAAATTGTGAAGTACTCAGTTTTGAATCTGTCGTAGCCTGTTCAGTGGCTTTGGCTACTTTCATTGTGGTAGTGAGATTAAAGGCAGCCTTGGAAGGCTTGGGAGTCACATTGTCTACAACTCCATCATTCACAAAATTTTGGTTCTTGTTGGGAAATTTGGGTTTATCTTTGCTTGAGGAGGAAGACCCTTGTTTATTTTCCTTGTATAAGGTCAATTCTCCTTTCTTGATCATAAATGTCTTGATTCTCACAGCTTGCTTAATCATGTCATCAAAGGTTAGAGGACCTTGTAGATGTACTTGATATCCAAAGTTGGGGAGAAGATTGTCGAGAAAGATGTCAAACTTTTTAGATTCGGGTATCTTGCAAGAATATCATGTATAAATTTGTCTCCATCTTTGGAGAAATGCCAAGAAGGATTCCCCATGATTTTTTTCAAGCTGCAAAGATCTCAGATATGAACCGAATGTTGGTTGTTGTGAGAATAGTGTTGTAGAAATAAATTGGCAATTTCATCAAAAGTTTTGATGCCAGTTGGTAGTCTAGAGTACCACTCCATAGCTAACTCTCCCAAACTACATGAGAAAAGACGCATGAGATAGGTTGTGTCATGTATGAACTCCATAGAGAGATCACCAAACTCTCTCAAATGGTCTTGGGGATGAGAAGTACCCAAGTATTTATCATATTTAGTAAGTTCAACTCCTTTGGGAAAAGGAAGCATGCATAGACTCTTACCAAATAGGAAAGGATAGATGCTTTCCAGCATGAATTGTGTGGTAGGTTTTTCTTTCTCCTTCATGAGTTGAAGGAATTGTTCTTGCATGCCTTGCATTTTCTTTTGTAAGTGAGAGTTTTTTAGTTTCTTCCTCTTTCTCAATGTCTCTATCTTGTAATCAGAGGGTAGTTTGGCCCCATGAATAGCCAATTCAAGAAGGTATTTCTCCTTCTCTTCTTTCATTATGACCTCCATCATTCTCATGAATTTTTTATTATTGTGAGCGTCTAAGATATCCCTTGGGTTATCTCCTTCTCTTCTTGAAGATGAGGGTTTTGAGTCTGGTTGTAAAAAGGTCCACCTAGTTGATTATGATTTGTCATTTTGCTAGAATGCAAGTGTTCAATGTGTAAAGACTTGGTATGAAAAGTTTGAATGTCCTCAGAATTTGGGTCCTCTTGGAACAAAGGATTTCGAACCTGACTAAAATCCACTGGAAATGACCGTTTAATGTAAGTTCAAAGTACTGGAGAGGGAGATCAAGATGATTCCTCACTAGATGTAGTCAGTAATGGTGTGGAAAGCACAGATTTGTCTTGATCGATTGAAGGAAATGTTTTGCCACTTCAAGTTGTGACAGTCATAGACAAAGATTGAACAAGGGATGTGAACTAGGACCAAACTTGAAACTATCTCAAAGTGAATGCACAGAAAGTGCCAAAGGGTGAAATATCCTTGGTGAAAATCATTGGAGATGAGGCTAGAATAGCCAAGAGATGACTATTGCGATGCAAGGCATGATGACACAGTAGAAATAGACCAAAACATATGAGACGAGACCAGTTAAAAAAAGAATCAAGTAATCCTCAACCCAAGAAACCAAGTTTTTGACTGTGTGAAGATAGAAGGAAGATAAATAGACCCAGATCAGAGATGAGATTTGATAGAAGTATGCTTGATAGATGGGAATTAGCTCACTATTTTGAAAAAAATCTTCAGACTCATGCGAAGAAGTGCATTGTCGCGCAAAGATTCTCACAGATGCGTGCGAAACTATGCAGTTTCATGTGAAGAATGATGCCAGACTGGTAAAAAAAATGTCAATAGAATGACAACAAGATTGCAAAATATTGCGCGATGATTGCCAGCATGTCGCGTGAAGACTCTCAGATAATGATGTGAAGATTGGCAGAATGTCACGTGAAACTATGCAACTTTGACAAATGAAAGTCTACAGAATCAGACAGTTAAGACCAGATTGCATTTCCCAAGATAAAATCATGCTATTTTCTAATAGATAGTTTGAGTTTTAGATCATTTTGGACATGTTCAAGTTTGACAATTTGTGTGTTTTGATGATAGTTTGGATTGTTCAAATGATACATCCACGCAAAACACATTAAACAAAATGTTTGTAGTACCAGAATAGAAACATCACGATCCTAGGATAGCCAGGACAGTATTTTTTGAATCCCCACTTCAACTGAAGTTTAGCTACACCTACTCTTAGTGGACAACTTAGAAGCTTGGAGGCACGGGCTCCTCCTTACATGTGGGTAAAAGCACAAAGTTGTGTCACATTTCAGGACCACTTATTAGCACAACTAAATTTGAGTATTTCTAAATAAAAATTAATTTTTTTGAAACATATGGTCTATCTAGATTCGATCTAGCTAAGCTAGATAAGTGGTTAAACTTTTCCAATTGAAAATGTCTATTAAATGCATGTTTTATACCAATTACCAAAGAAATAAAATTATTTCAGGAAATTGATGTTTCAATAACCCCTACTCTTTTTAATGATATTTTTAAAAAATATAAAAATACCCTTTTGTAGAGCTCAGAGTCAAGATTATTGTCATATAAAGTTTATAGTATTTTGATTAGATCTAATATATTATAATTTCAAAATACAACAAGTAGGTATTTTAACATTCGAGAAGATGTTGCTTCAAATAAGTAAAACAATAGTAAATCATATCAAAAAAATTTAAAATTTATATTTAACACTAGAGGAGAGATTCCTCTTCCAGAATATGTAATTTTTTTTCTGAATAGTGTAGATTTGATAGGGAATTTTGGTGGGAGATGAAAACTGTTGATTTTAGAAATTTCAACTTTGAGTAGTTATAATGGAGAAAATATACATTGAAAACCAATCTTTCTTCTTTTCTACACTAGCTATAAATTTTATCTATAACATATTTTGAAATCAGAGGAAAAATAGATTATTTGCATATACTTGTTTGGTGGGAACTAGACCCCAAATTTTTAGCAGTTTTCAGCAATTGAAAAATGGACTTCAAAAATTTGAAAACAATATCAATTCTTGTTCAAATTTTTTTTAAAAATATTATAGGCATAAACTTCATGTATTTTTACACATTTCATTAGTTTACATCATCCTCAAATTCTAAATATAAATGCCACTTTTTATGTCGTTAAAGTTGAACAGTTTGCATGTTGTGGTCCTTTTCCTTTAGAAAAGTGTGACACAGGTTTGTACTTTTACCCATGTGCACTCACTTCTCAAGCACACCAAGCTTCAAACCCTAAAGGAATTGCTTTCCAAAGGGCTGTTGTCTCTACTAAGAGCCGTAATAGTGTGGGGTGTCTTAGTCAGTCTCTAACCTTCCGCACCAACAGATAGAGGGTTTTTGGTTACTATAACAATAGTTTGTAGTAAGGACATCCATTCAGGTGGTTGTGATCAAGTCATTTTCCCAATTAAGGGGGCTCCCCCAATTCTTTCAAAGCAAGGCTTTCACCTTAATGATGTTGGGACTTTAACGAACCACTAGGGTACTGGAGGAGATTTTTGTTGTTGTAACAAATTCACACCTGTCTGTTGTGACATTAATCACAATAGCATTTTTTGTATACTAATTCGGAAGGGCTTGGCTTTAGCCTATTACTGGTTGGGCATCCACTCTCACCAGCTCTGCTAAAGCTCTCGGGAGGTAGCCACTCTAGAAGAATCACATGAATTTCTCTTACACCCAAGATCCATAAAGGCGAGGGGAGAGGATACGTTCATGTAGTTCTTGGAATTACAATCTAGAAAATACTTCAATCACGCAAGACAATGATTCATTTTAAGCACAACCAAAGTGTGTTTTAACTACTAAAAATAGACATGAGAATTTGTGAAAACACACAAGTTCTTCGACAAACATCCTGCAATAAACAAATTAGTAGTTTGTAATGCCTTTATTTATTTTAGCATCCTACAATAAACACAGTAGAAGTTTATAATTGATTTTCTTTATCTCAGCGTCCTGCAAACCACTGTTAAGTTGTTCCAGAAGATAAAATCAGAGAAACATAGATGTCAGAAAATAATAGATGGTTAGAAAACCAAGACAATAAATATCAAATAAAATATATGGTATGGAATTTCGCACGATGATTCATCATAGTTCGCGTGAAGAAGTGTAGAAGGCCCCACGAAGAACTAGAAAGTTCATGTGATATTGAAATAGAGAAGTATGAAAGTACAGACAAAATGCAGAAAATTGAAAAAAATGTAATAAAATAGGACCAGAGAAGATTACCACGGTGGGCGCCAGAAATGTATGTGTTAAATTTGGCCTTGTTAATCAACCATACACTTCAAAATAGTCTTTCTTCATCAGATACACACAAGAATGAATATGAGATTATTCATCTTGTCTGTCTGTATGATTTGACATGTTGCCTTCTATCCAGACGGGGTTTAGAAATAGATCTCAGAATGAGAGTCTCACAACCATAGACCAATATAGAATGAAGGATTTATGCTTCCATGAATGCAATGCAATGATTAATCTAGAAATGAAACGTGCAAGATTAATCTAAATGATCCATTTAAACTAGAAATGAGATTAAAACTATGTCATGATTTCAATGAGATTATTCTAGAAATTGAAATTAATCTATTACAAAATGAGATTATTCTATATGAGACTATGAACTAAGAATGTAGCAACAATTTAGTATTCTAACAATGCATATGACTAAAAATTTAGGAAGAGTTTGAATGAGAAATGGGAGTTCTTTTATAGACTCAGAGACTGTTCAAAATGTAAAGTTTCCTCTTTTGAAATAAAATAGATATAAAAATGAGTTTAAAATAGAAAGCTTTCTTTAAAAGAATACAATAAATTGTTTTCCCTTTGTTTTAACTGTTTTCTTTCTTTGATTTTAACTATTTTATTTGTTTTATCTGTTGTCTTTCTCTTTAAAACATAGTTAAAGATAAGTTTCCTATTCTGAATAGGAGAAAAGATTTTGTTGACAATATTTAATTAATAAAATAGAATATGACCTCATAATTTTTTTTTCTCAATTATCTGAATAATTAAATTCAATTATTGAAAATGAGGATATAATTTAATAATTAAATATTTTTTAATTCTTTTTTAATGTGTTTTAGCTAAAAGGAGTGAATTTAATTTAATTAAAGTGCTAGGACTTTATAATTAAATTAATTCAATCATAGGGTTTGTTTAGCCAATAGATGTTTGAAAATTAAATATAATGTATGATTAATGCAGATTTAGGATTTTCTACATTTGACACTTAGGTCAAGTAGAGTCAGTTAAAACTCAGAATTGCATAGTACAATAGGACTTTGATGATCCAGAAGAATGACAAATGCAACAATATTGGTTAGGGTTGCAAGATGCAAATTTTGGGGTGTTACAGTAATGATAAAAACTTGTTTCAAAATCCCAATAAAATGATCATAGGTGTGAAAGAAAAATCAAGAAGTCCTTTTGATTTTTTGAAGAACTATCAAGTAGTTGCCCATGTTCTTATCCCAAAAAGGGAATGAGCTAACCAACTGAATTTCTTTTGTCCTATTGGTTTGTGTAATGTGGTCTACAAAGTTATCACTAAGTTGATTGCAAAAATGATTAAAATGTGGCTCCCCAATGTTATCTCTAATGAGAAAATATTTTTTGTGGTAGGAAAAAGAACTTTGGATGGCGTGGTTATTGCTATTGAGTTCATCCACTCTATGGTTGTTTCCAAGGAGAGATCTATGATCATCGAATTTTATATGGCTAAGGCTTATGATAGAGTTAAATGGGTTTTCTGCAGAAAATTCTTCTCGACTTTGGCTTTAGTCTAGAAAGGCTGAGTTGGAATGTGAGTTGTGTTACTTCTTCCTCCTTTGTTTTTCTTAATGGTGAAATTTCTGAGTTATTTAGAGCCTATAGGGATTTTCATCAAGGAGACCCTCTCTCTCCATATCTATTTATTATTATGGAAGAGGGCCTTGATAGATTTATTAAATATCAAGTTTCTCAAGATTTGATTCATGGTTGGCAATTGGAAAATGGTTGCCTACGCTTTATCACTTTCATTTTTCTTATGATACAACTCTTACTAGAATTTCTTGGATTCAAGAAGTTAAGGCCTTTTGACAAACCTTGGATATTCATTTGGCTGCATTTGGTTGTAAAATCCATGAGCATAAGTCCTCTATATATTTTTCTAATACTCTAGAGCCTATTCAACGGAGGATTGCTAATATCTTGAGATTTTATATTGGATTCCTTCCTCTAATTTACCTAGGCAGTCCTATTGCTATGGGAAGGCAAACTAGGCTCTTTTGGCAGTACCTTCTTGATAAATTGCAATAGAAGGTTAATTATTGGACTCATCAATGACTTTTAACAATTGCCTAAGTGACTATTCTACAATCTATGATTTGGGATCTTCCTGTCTATAGAAGCATGGTTTAGGCGGCTCTTGTATATATTCTTAAGGAGTTTGATTCTCTCTTATGAAAATTTCTTTGGTAGTTTGAAAAACTCTAAATGGAGTCTGATTAAGTGCGATACTATTTGTAGAAATAAGGAGGGCAGTATTGGTCTCTATTATGCTATCTTGAGTGGAAAATATCTTTTGGCCAAGCTATATTTGCATTGGTGTTCCTGTCAATCTCATCTCTAGGCCTTCTCACACAGGTAAAAGTACAAAGTTGTGTCGCACTTGAGGACCATTTTCATAGTTCTGGTCGAACTGATTTCTCCATCAAAAATCAACTTTCTTTAAAATCTAAAAATACCCTTTTGAAGAGCTCGGAGTCAAGATTATGGTCATATAATTTTTATAGTGTTTTGATTGCATATAATATATTATAAGTTGAAAATACTACAAGTAGGTATTTAAATATTTAAGAACACGCTCGTTCAAAAAAAGAAAAAAATAGCAAATCATGTTGAAAAAATTAAAAACCTATATTTAACACTAGAGGAGTGAGTCATCTTCAAGAATATATATAATTTTTTTCTATATGGTGTAGATTTTTTAGGGAAAAATAGGCGGGAGACAAAAACTATTAATTTCGGGTATCTCCAACTTTGAATAGTTATAACAGACAAAATATATTCCGAAAACCAATCTTTTTTTTTTCCTACACTAGCTATACATGTCATCTAAAATATATTCTAAAATTAGAGGGAAAAAAGATTATTTGCATATTTTTTTTGGTGGGAACTAGACCCTAGATTTTTAGCATTTTTGAGCAATTAAAAAATGGACTTCAAAAATTAAAAAGCTATGTCAATTCTTATTCAAATTTTTTAAAAAAAATTATAGGCATAAACTACATCCAATTTTAAACATTTCATTAGTTTTACACCATTTTCAAATTCTAAACACAAATGCTACTTTTATGTCATTAAAGTTTAACCATTTTGCATGTCATGGTCCTCTTCCTTTGTAAAAGTGTGACACAAGTTTGTACTTTTACCCACTGTACATAAGTATTTATTGCTAGCTGACCCTTTGAATTTTCTTGATAACCTTTGGAGAATAGGGGTTCTATAGATTGGCATACTCTGAAGATTGGTACCCAGGTTGTTAAGAGAGGCCTTTTTTGGAGATATAATAGAGGCTCTGAGGCTCTATTTTGGAGTGATTCTTGGGATGGAAATCCTCTTATTTTGGCCACTTACTTGCATCTTCAAGCTCTCTATGACTCTTTTCTTGTTTCCGGATGAGATAAGGTGGCTCGTTATAAGACAATTCAAAATCAAGGTCTTGTTGTTGGATATAGATGGAAGAATTCTCTAGATTGACCGCGTGGGGATTCAGAAAAGGATCAAATTGAGCTTACTCAAATTCTAACTTCCAGGGAGTCCATATCCTTGATGGGACCCGATATTTTGGCTTGGGGTAGTGCCTCGTCTGGGAAATACTTTGTTTCTGCATGGTACCTGGAGCTTACTAGACAGTTTTTTGGAGATGCTGAGGTGCCTTGGTGGAAGCAAGTTTGGAATAAATTCTCATTGTCCAAGTGCAATTTTTTCATATGTTGTCGGCTCACAATCGCTATCTTACATGTGTTGTCCCTTGATATGTGTTTTGTGCAGTAGTGGTGAAGAGTATGTTTCTCATAATTTCTTCTAGTGCTCTTTTGTCAAATAGATTTGGCATTTCTAGTGAACTGCTTGGGGTTGCCCCTACTAGCATGTTTCTTCTTTGTCTGAGTTTTTGGATTGTTTGAGGCACTCCACTTCTAAAACCTCTTTTATTCAGGTTCCTTAGGATATTCGTCCTTCCTTTATTCTCTATTATGTTTGGCTAGAAAGGAATAGGAGGATTTTTCAGGATGTTAGGATTGAGGTTGTTCACCCGTGGTGGAAAATTATTCACTCTATCTATGAGACAGTTCTGGCTAAATGTGAGTTGAAGGGAGACATGGACCTTGAGGATGTTGTAATTTGCAATCACCTCATTTTTCCACTTCAGGGAGGGGTTCCTTTGTTTATTGGTCAGAGGTATAGTAGTAGAACTAGACATCATTTACAACGAGTTAATCATGAGGTGCATTGGAATCCTACTTTTTCTAGAGTTTTAAAAATCAACACTGATGGTTCTTCTTAGGGAAATCTAGGACTTGCAGGCATAGGTGAAGTTGGACAAAGTAGTTATGGTGAAGTCTAATTTCCATTTTTTTTATGTATAAGGGATTTCATACTAATAATCTTATGGAGGATCTGACCATTTATTTTTTTGTGGAATAATGTTGTGTGTGTGGTTGGCCTAAGATTATTTGTGAGACTCATTAGATTAAGTGCTTTTGAACTTTCATACTAAGCAGGAGTTTGTGGATGCTAGCTGGCACTTGGCTTTGGTTATTAATCTGGTTCTCTAGTTATGTAGCTCTCTTAATTTTGTCATTTTACACACATCCCTCGAGAGTGGAATGGTATTGTTGACTGTTGGGCTAAATGGGCCTGATAGCAGTATTGTTGATAAGAGGGAACTGCCCCTGATTTATCTCATATTTTTTATCACCTTGTTGATCATGATAGGGTCCAATAGTGCTCTCTGTAATGCTCTTTTTATAATTTTTCTCTTTGTGTGTTAATAAATTTTTACCCCTACTTTTAGTCATTTTGACTCCAATTATCATTAATAAATAGAATTTTATTTGTTCACATTATTGGATGTTAACATATTAAACATAAGGTGTCCAATTATAAGATGATCTTATGGAGAGGACTGTAAATCTTGTTTGTTCAAAATGAAAACAACTCTTAATAGAT
>MU223371.1:1328322-1344690 GCA_018584345.1 Thuja plicata | reverse complement strand
ACGATCAATACAAAAAGGAATCAACTAGTTATCGATAAAGAGGGGAAGAGGATCTAATTTCTTAATTATAAAGTAAATAAATAGATCTAGAAAACCTTAATTGAAATGAAACATTTACCTTGGAATGTAGAAGATCTAGAAAAGCTTATTTTCTGATGTCTATGTTGAGTTTCAGGAAATTATGCAACCAGATTTGGAATAGAAACGCAAAGATAGATAAAACCTAGAAATATTTTCCTTTTCAGAATTAGGTCAACCTTGACCTCTTTGTGGGGGTGCAATCATACCCCTAATTGTTGACCTCAACCTGCACTGCTCTAATGGAAATTATGTTTGTGGATCCTGAAAGTTGGCCAAAAAGGGTATCCAAATCAACTCTTAAATTTGTTGTCTTGTACATGTACCTGTACCTACAAGATAAATGGTTTTTTTTTAGCCGGGAGGGGTTTGCCTTAGTTAAACCCTGATTTAGGAACTAACCTTGAAATCAATAATTGAAATAGAGAATGCTAGAAATTAATAGAAGTATATCTAACAATGAAGCTATGATATTCAATAGATATGCAATTGTATTTCAAATGTAAAAAAGTATGTAAATATGAAATCTTGGACTCAATATTTGAAACCATAAACCTCCATGATTGTATGCTTGGAATCCACCTTGAAGGAATAATGAATTAATCTTGAGGATGCACAAAGGATCTTGAAGGAGGATCACACCACCATGATGGATAGATCTAGGGGTTTGAATGATGAGTCTTGAATGCTTGGACCAAATCTCTTCAAAGGCTTGAATGCTTGAATCCGTGATCTTCAATGGAGAACTTGAATGCTTGAGAGGAAGAATTGAAAATCTTGATTGAACACTTGAAAGCTTGAAAACATACATGTAGAGTAATGGATGTTTGAAAGTAGGTGATAATGTGCTTGTCTCCAAGTAGATGATTGATTGAAATGAGAGAAGAGAGCTTCCTTATATACCAATCTAGGTCACAATATTCTAGAGAGTCCTATATAGGAGAATTAAATTCCACTTAGACCATTTCCACTAGAAGTGGACCTTTATTAAATATAATTTAAGAGTCGTTACTTTGGAACCTGAAACAGCCGACCCAGAAGCAAGAAAATGAACTTTTGAATGTCCCCTAGAAACCAAATAAGTTTCCAATTGAAAAGGGGGACCTAGGTCAAGGTCAAGTTCGACCCTAACCTAGGTCAAGGTTTAGGTCAACCTTGACATAGGGAGTTAGAACCCCTGGAAAATGTGCCAAGTGGGATAAATAGTGCCCGGAGAGGCCCAATCAGGGTCCTAAACAAGCACAACAAATGCAGAAGGGGTAGAAATGAGAGGACAACATGATGATGGCCCCAAACACTACCTAAGGAGGGATAAACACTCTTATCATAGAAGTTCTTCCATTTTAGGATGATACATTAAGCCCCCACTTTAGCGGGAGTATGGAAATCGAACATACTCGTGGTAAATTTAGAAGAAAGACTCCAGTGGATCACAACGAGGTAGGATATCACTTAGTCAAGGGCATGAGCCCCCACAAAAAGAATGATAAATCAACATACACACACAACGGTGTGCAAGCAAAGAGAAAATAATCATAGAAAGCATAAATGACTATATAAGCAAGACAAGAGCAACACTGTAAATAAAATAGCTTCATGATCTAATCCTACTAGAATGAAAGTGAAAGAGAGAAAAGAGAAAGTGATTACCTTGCCTAGTAAGATTCCCACCTTAACATGAATCACCAAGGAGGTAGATCCCAACAGGTTCACCCATAAACTATGTTTTTTAATTGTAATGAGTTTTCTGATAGCTTTTGGAATACCCATAGATCCACATTTTTGTGTTGGTATGGAATATAAAATGCATGTCTCTTCAGGATTTAGCAACTATGTGCATTACCTTTAAAGGATTTAGAATATTTGAATTTGAAAAATACATATATATTCAGGATTTAGCAACTTATGTGCGTTACCTTCCGAGGATTTAGCAAAAATAAAAGTAAAAATGTGTGTCTCTTCAGGATTTAGCAACTTATGTGAGTTAGCTTTTGAGGATTTGACATGTTGTAAAATGTAAATTGTAGTATAAGGGAGACCCTATATATGCCTCCTCCTTATTTTGGCTTACTAATAGATAGGATAAGGAAGAGTAGGATACCTACTTCACAAAGTAAGGAGATATTATGTTAGCAACAGTGTACACTATAATCTTAGCGAAGAGTATCGACCCTTACATCAAAGAGCATAGATAATCATCAAAAGGATATGTCACTTGTGGAAAAAGGATCCTCAAAGAGGAATAGATCTTATCAACAAGACCCCCATCATAGATGATTTCTTAAGATAAAATATCATCTTTCAAGGAAAAGTAAAGAGGGATCAAAGATTCAATCATCAAGCCCCCTACGATCAAGAGGAAAAGGAATCTTAGAATGAAAGAAGAAAACTTTAACCCAAAGCAAGGGAAAGAGTTTATAAAGAACCTAATTTGAAAAATAAAGAGAGGTCATGACCTAGGACAATCACCTCTCATATAAGAGGGTATCCCTAGCCAAAACATAATTCTTTATAAGGAAATATTGTTGCAGAATAAACAAATGCCCAAAAGCTAAGGAAAGTAGATCCCTAGACAGAGAGAAAGAAGGAAAACCTTTCCCCCCAAGGGATGGAAGAAAGGGATATACCAATCATATCAAGATATGTTGTAACAAAGAGATATATTTACAAAACAAATGTCCTAGAAAATATATCATGAATATTAGAAGAGAGATATGGATGATTATGAGAAAAGGAAGGATGTATAATAATACAATACCACAAGGATAGAATATAGAAAGAATAACCAATTAAGCTCAAAATAAAAATACATACTAAGAGCATAATGGATCCTAGAAAAATGGAAGAGTTACCTCTTACCCCCCAGTGAAGAGAGAAGAGGGAGAAATATCTATATTATAGAAGAACAAGGGGTAGTCCCCGTATGGAGATTATGAAGAAATTGTAATACCGCATGAGAGTGACATATAATTCCTAATGCAACTCTTTCTCTAACATACATCTTGAAATGCACACAATCAGCAAGTAAATTTGTGTTACTATAATGGAAAGGACACTTGTACTTTTAGAGAGGATCTTTCAGCATAGTTTTAAAGATTTCTTTCTTAGAATTCATTAACTGAACATATACCTTCTTAGCCACATCTTGAGGGGTATCAAGGTAATCTAAAGAAGGTGTTGGAAGGAGAATATGAAGATGCAGACGACGATCAAAATCAACCACCTTAAGTTGAGATAGTAGAAATCCTAGACCATGCTTATCTTGTTTAGGAGATAGATGAACCTAATATTTAATACCATGTTCATTAACACCAAGCCCTAAACCCTTATAACCTTGTTTAGCCACCATATTATATTTGGTAGTGTACATATCTTGTAAATAATCTACAGGAGGTGATTGTTTACAATGATCATAACAAAATGTTGTGTAAGGTGGAATGATAGGTTTAGAAGAAGTTTCTTTGCTCTTCCCTTTAACATCATCATGGGTTGGATAAGAAGGGGAAGATAAATCAAATAATTCTTGCACATCTACATCATGAACCATAGTTTGAGCCCCATCATGAGTGTGGGAAGAACTAGGGATAGAAGATGGAGAAATAGGAGTGGGAATATTATGAATTCGATTAGGAAGGATAGGATTAGGATTAGGAAGATTAGGAACTAGATTAGGCATGATAGGATTAGGATTAGGAAATGGGGCATCATATACCAAATTCTTCACATAATCCAAAAGAGAAATAAGTCCATTACACAAATTCTTAATGAAAGTTTTGAAAGCAGGAAGACTAGTATTAGTTAGTCTCAAAATAGAGTAAGCAAGTGAAACATGAAGAGTAACGAACATGATGAAGTGGATGATACTCTCATAAACATCATAATTACTATAAAGAGATGATAAAAGAAGAATTATAAGGAAAGTAACCATACCCCAAAGCATCTTAAAGATCTTCATAGTGAATTAAATACAAAAAAAAGTTTTTGTATTTTTATGAGTATGTAGATTTTTTTATTTTTTATTTTTAAAATGCAAGAGCATGAAAGAAAGATAATTAGTATGTATGCAAAATCTAATCTCTAAGGATAAGAGGCAAAGAATATAACACCAAAAATAAAGAGTTTTTTGGGAATAATGGGAAGTAGTACTGAGAGGGGAGGGGTGAATCACTACCTCTAAAACTTTTAACACTTTTCACCTTGCTTCATTAGCAATCAATCTTTATTGTATTAACAACCAAATCTGATGTTTTTTCTTATGCATGTAATATTAATTTATTAAATTAATTGTATGTAACATTCATAGAAACATTCATGAAAGTAACATACACCTAACACAAGATATGATATCAGAGAAAAATTTTGTTAGGAAGTAAAAACTGCGGTGGGAATGGCACCGAAAAAACTTTACTATTTGTAGATTGGAAGGGAGCCAATTAAGGCTTACAATTTGATCACTTCTGATGATCTACCCTATTAGGAGTATTAATGTGGAGACCTGTTAGGATCTACTCTGTTAAGATCTTTAGCAGCACTGATGTAGTGTGCACTCGGTTAAGAGATTTACAATAGGATTGTTAAATCCACCTTCCTTGAAAGGATTTCTTAAGTGTACTACACTTTTTAGAATGTGTACAATATGTATGACCTAACTGTATGCAATCTATAATTTCTGATCATAGATCCATTAAAGCTTATAGAGTATGAATATCACCTATAGTGATTAATTAATACCTTTTCCTGCTTGTCAGTAGCCTTGGATCTAGTTCTTGAAAACTAATTTGTTCTTTGTCTGTGCTTTTGCATGAATTCTCTTGTCTAAAACTTAGATGCTCTTAGAGGCTACAATCATCTTTGAACAACATGTTCACAATTGATTTAGCATCTATTTATACAAGTTCTTTGACCTATTCTAGAATCACGCATTACAATTTTAACTCTATATCCAAGGTATACAACCTGACCTTGATCCTTTAGTTTGCATGTTTTAAATCAGTTAGACTCATAAAAACAATAATAATTACATTTCTTTTCCCTCAAGTAACAGATTTAAAAAAAATCAAGAAGATAAATATAAAACTTCAGTGATTTATCTGACGTGGAAGTCAGATCCACTTTTTTTGGGATGTAACTAACTCTCGATATCTGATTGTCGGTGTGAAATGAAATTTTCTTGGTGTTCCTTATTTGAACTATTCGTCAAGTTCCCTTGATCTATCAGGTTCCACTCTTGACTATTTCATTGGGTTTCACTGTTGGTTACTCATCGGGTTCCTTTGTCTTTTCTATCATCGGTTAATACTAAATAGTGTTGCGTTGGGATGCTTTGAACTTAGTAATATCGATAACCTTGGCATCGGGTAGTGTTGTGCCCTATCTTTTAGTGTAGTATTAACTAACAGTGTTTATCATGTTTTTCCTTGCATATACTAATGCCAAAATATAACATCTTCAATCTCCCCCTTTGACATTAGTATCAAAAACTGATATGTGCAAAATACTAAAGTGTTTAGTATGTACACCGTGTATATATCCTTGTCATTATATGACTCCCCCTAACTATATGCATTGGTATAGTATAAGTATATGTACTATATACTTTCCTTCGTACTACACATTCCCCTTTTCTTTAATCTATGATATAAGATTAGTGACAGTACATATCATTTTCCCCCTTTTTTATAATCATGAAAAAAATGTACAAATTTTAAGTTGTCAAAAATGTGACAAATAATGTACAACTTACAAAGTGTCATGTATGTGGGAGTGACTATTCTTGATATCTTCCATCATTTTCTCCCACTTGTCTTTGAGGACTTCCAGTGCCATTTTCTCTACTGCAATCCTGGCATGCATATCATAAATGTTGTCTAGGAAAGACATTTCTGGGGTGGCAATAAGTGTTATTTCCTATGTCATATGTTGTTGCAGTAATGTGAGAGTTGGTAAAAGTTGAGCTTGAAGCTCATTCACCTCATCTCTGAACTTTGTTTATGCAATTTGAATATCTTGTCTCAGCTTACTAGCTTGCTTGAGCTGGTCATGGTGCAATTTGATTGCATCTTCAATGTTTTTGAGACCTTGTGCACTAGCTTGAAGATCAATATCAATTTGTGCTATCTTTTTGTATACTCCTTTGTGAGTTGATCCAATGTGCACAATCTTTAAATTAAGGCTATAGCTTCTGAAATTATAGGGTCCAATGTGCTTACTAGTTTAGATAGCTTCACCTTCTTCAGTGCCACTTCTTGGCTTATTTTCTTTCCTAACTTTAATTCAAATTTCTTCTTAAGTATTGCTTCCATAGCATGTTCAACATCTATATTCTGAGATGTGATAGCATTGGTGAGAACCACTAATTGATCAAGTATGGGAGTTGTTTGAGCAACATTTGTATTAGGTACAATTTCCTAGAGGATTCCTTTTGAAAAATTGAGTACCTTTGATTCTTTTGTGGCCTTTCTCAACTTATCTTGGATAGCTTTCCTTTCATAAAGTCTAGCATACTTTGTTAACTCAGTAGGATCCAATGTTTTAGGATCACATACTAGAATCTCAATTATTTCATATAGAGTGACTGGATTTTTTATCTTTCTCTTCTATTTCTTCCTTGAGACTTGTGTAGAAGTAGATGTATGAACTACCATTGCTAATTCATTTGTTTTCTTTGAGGTGCTTGGTGAAGGCTTTGTAGATGAAACTTCTTGTGCCTTCTTCTTAGTGTTCACCTATCGGTTAGGTGAAGATGTCTCTTCATCAACCTTGGGTGTATCAGCAGATTTCTCTTCTATTTTCTTCTGTGGATCATCTATCTTTTTTTATTCACTCTTCTCCTTCTTCTTTTCCTCTTCTACTTATTTTTCTCCTTTTTGATTCTGATTAGTAGACTTGTCTTGCTGATCATCAATAGTAGCTTGTTCTAGAGTTGTATCTTTAGATTCATCTTTTGTATCCTTTGTTTCTACACCACCCTTGTCTTTGGGAATTATTGTATCTACAATAGATTCTTCTTATCTTTCTATCAGATTGATGGCCTTTATCAATACTAGCATATTGTTCTGTGTGCTCACTTGTGTTGCATCTGTAGTTGTGTCCTATTCGTCGATTTGAGCTTGTTAAATAATGACATATTCATCATTTTGAATTTTTTTTGCAGGGTCCAGTCCTGTTATGTCAATGATTAAAGTTTCTGGCTATGTCTCATCAACAACATCCATGTCCTTATTTCCTAGTGTGTTCAATGCTTATTTATTTTCTTGATCCTTCAGAGATATGAATATTACATCATCATCCTTCTTTGGATCCTTATCAGAATCATAGTGAGTAATATCTTGACTATCAAGATCATCCATGACTTTATCTAAGTCAATGGGTTCAATATCTTCCATATTATCCAAAGAAATGTGCTCTGGACTTACTTTTTCTTCCTGCTCCTCTATATGAGGTGTCTCAGTGAGAAGTAATAGATTTTCACACCTTGTTGATTATGTAGGTAGATCAATAATTTATCTTCATTTAGCATTTGTCATGATGTCAAGCTCTATGAGCTTCCCCTGTAACACTTTGTAGGCTCTCATCTTTGCCAAAAATTTATTGGAATGCTTTTTCATTATTTCTTTTATCTCTTGTATTTTGGATTTGGGAGGCATGAGTGTTACAAGTATCCTCTCCCTTTCTTCCTTTTCTGAGTGCAAAGCATAAGACCATCAGGCTGAAATTATGTCACTCAGTTCTTTGGGTATTTTGTCAGCAAACTCAGTTGGTACATATTTCAACCTAACAATAGACTTGATTATTGCATATTCTATTTTATTTTGGTCCTCAAGCTCCAATTTTACCCATTGTACGATATTCCTTTCAGTCATGGTACCTATTGTAGCAATTGAATCAGCAACCTCATCAATTGTTTGAGGGATTAAGCTCTTCTTAGCTTCTTCAGGCTCATCCTATTTTGATTCCTCAATGTCAGCTTTGGTTATGTTGATTCTTCTCCTCCTTTTGGTAGGTGTTTTCTTATCTATTTGTTACTTCCTCTTAAAGGTCCTCACTTGATCTTTCTTAAGAGGTGTAGCATCTTCCTTTGCAATTTGGCTCCTTGTCCTTTGAGCTGTTGTAGTCCTTGGTTTCTTGGTTGGAGGTGGAGGCACATCAGACTCTATGGCTTTAGAATCTATTGCTTTCTTATCTTCCTCTTCACCGATGGCACCCTATCCCTTGGTGTCCTCCTTTTTCTCTTTCTCCTCCTCATTTACCGACAACATCTTCTCAAGATTCTTTACCATCTTGTTTTTCTTGTCGACAGTCTTCTTTATGACTAGGCCCATTTATATCTTAGTCTTGGCCTCTTCATATGTTCCAAATCTTTGTTGTTTACTATCAAGTGGTTCATTCAATAGTACATCAATTACATTTTTTTCTTGATCTATGTTTATCTCATAGTCAAGTAGTGGTAACCAGACTATCCTCGGTCCAATTGGCTTAATATGAGTAAAATCTGAATCCACCATAAAGCATATCTCTTCCTTATGCTTTTCAATTAACCTTTTAGGGATCCTTACTCTCTCCATCATCTTTTCCTTGAAATGAAGGAAGTATTCAGTCATCACTGAATCAAAGTAGTCACCTAGTGACTTGATAAGGTCATTTATTTGTAATGTGACTGGCTTGGTGGTGTCCCACTTCACTTTTCCAATTGAAGGAAAGTATTCTTGAAAATAAAAGAATATACACATTATAAGTGAGCTAAAATTACATGTGTTTGTCTTGGTAGACCTTATTGTTGTCATATTTTCATTAAGTTTGTTTAGGAGAATCTCACATAGATCCATTTGTATTCCTTTTGTGACAGTGTTTTAAGATGTGCTTACTACTGTTGATGCTATGTTATTTATCTTGCTAGCTTGAAATATTATGTACCCTATGAAACATGCACCGAATCTCAGTTCCTCACTAGTGATGGTGTTCACCTTAAGTCCTCGGCTATCCCATACAGCGTTGGTGAGTTTCTCAAATTCTGGTCGAGAGGGATGCTTGTGAGCTTTTGGTTAGTCAGTTATAGGGTAACCTGTTACAACATGTAATACATCCTTTGTATTCTATTTGGGTTCATCCAACCATAACTTATGATCATGCATTCTGCTTAGTACCTGACTATAAGCTTGATTATCACATAGCTTCTTATAAGCTTGACCTATCTCCAGATCACCAATCTCAGTGATCTTTTAGTGGATATACAATCTAACATCTTCAATCAACAAAACCCTAGGTGGAATTTTTGAGAATGCGCTAGAATCATCAGGTTGTGAGGCAACCTCTAGACATATCTTATATTCTGGTTCCATAGAAGTGCTATTCTTGATTAACTTAATGAAATCCATCTTTTCAGTCTTCAATTTTTCTATTCTTGAAGTCATTGCCATTGTGTTTCAAATTTTGGGCTTTTTTGAAAATAATAACAGAGTTCTAGGTATTATCGGTACTTACTTCAATCTATGTATCTTGTGATTGATTGGTTTGGAGTGCATTGGATCAAGTCAAGGATGCTATGTTGACTGCTCTCTTTTCACTCTATTTTCACTCTGCTCTATTTTTTCAATTCACATGTGAAGAATGAAGTGTTTCCATCAATTATTTATAGACTTTTTCCCTAAGTTTGTCATAAATTCTCAACAACTCGTCAGTTCATGAAGACAGAGTTCATCAATTCATGAAGATGCAGTTCATCGGTTAAACTCTCAAACAACATTCTTGGTCTTGATAGGATACTTGGGATAGCTATTAAGATTGTTGCTTTCACCAATGGATCTTGGTGTAGTATCAAGACAACATTGTAACTTTGCTTCCTTACTGACGTGTTTCAGTTTACATTAGTGATTCAACCTTTTTATGTGTTGACCAATGATTTTTAATAAGTGTAGATAGCTCATCCTTTTATGTTCACTGATGATTTTTGGTATGCATTTACCAACAAGGTTGTTTTCTCAGAATTGTAACAAGTAACATAATATGCATCTTTATTCATGCAGATTTTAACTATCTATCAATTTTTATAATGGAACTGATGCAAAATATGACTTGGTGTAGTCCAGTTCCATACTTACCTAGTCTACTTAAGTGGGGGTGGTGATGTCATAGGATCCATTGGATGGGGTGTAATCATTTGCATTTCTCAGTCCAGCTTCATCATTGCTTGAATCTTTCTCCACATTTTATCTCTAGCCCTCTGGATATCTTCAATGGTGTTTCCATTGGGATATATGCTTGTCTTTGTCATTTGGTCTCTGTAGTCTTTCTTGAGATGACCAACTTTATGAAAGTGTAAGCATGCCATTCCAGGGTTTTTCCAACCTCTAGGTTTTCTAGTCCACTGTCTCATACAATTAGCAGTAATGTGACCATATCTTCCACATGATATATAATTTGTCCAAGTATTGTAGTCCCATACATACTGATTACTAATTTTCTTCGGTTGATAGGGAGTTTCTTCACCTTTAGGCTTCCATGGTTGCCTTTTCTTTTTCTAGCATTCAAGAATTGTGTGCCCATTCATTTTGCATGTAGGACAATATTTTTCCATGTACGTTGCCTTCTTTGGTTGTTGCATCTCAAACTTACATTTATATGCTATATGTCCTTTCTTGTTACATTTACAATAGAATCCTATGAATGAAGATGTAGAATTAGGAGTAGCTTTCATTTTGCCTCTATATACATTTGATGTATGGCCTTTCTTTCCACTGTGATTTCATGTAAGCTTTCTTGGTCTTGGATTTTCATAGACATTCTTTGGATTGGATTAATTTGATGATTCTCCATTTTTGGTTAAACCTAGATCATTGTTGTTGTTGACTCTTCGTTGTCCTTCAAGAAAATCATCCATTCTTTTATAGCTTTCTTCAGCCTTTTTGATAATTTTATTATGTTGTTGCTGAATTCTAACCTCATGCTTTAGTTTTTCATTCTCTTCTCTTAGTTCACCGATAGTCTATATTCTTTCAATGAGTTCCATATTTATTCTATTTGCTTCTTGACTCATAAGAATAATTTTATTTATAATCTCATGGTGATGCTCAACATGTCTTTAAATTTATGAATCCTTTTCTTGTAGCTTCTCTATAATCTTCCTCCTATCATCAATAGCTAGTGTTCTTTATGTTTCAGCCTATCTAGCAGAATTCATCACATCAATCATTCTTACCATCTAGGTCTCTTGACTGATTTGCAGCATCTTTATTTGCTCTGTCAGATGTTGATTGATCTCCTTTAGATTTGTGATGTTTTCTTCTGATGTGTCTGATGATTCAAAGAAGTCTGGTATCTCTTCTTCTTAATAATCTTTTTCATTTCTCTGAGTTGCCATACCTTTTCTCTCATCCAATAGCTCTCTCATCTTGATTCTTTCAGCCTTGTATTTCTCATAGAAGATTTGTATTTCTATCTTCTGAGTCTCATTATTTTTGTCAAGCTTGTACTTATCCATTGTATGATCTTTTCTCTTAAGCCTTTAAGATTTCCAAGAAGAGACTCAGCTCTGATACCAATTACTGGGATTAATGGGAAGTAGTACTAAGAGGGGAGGGGTGAATTAGTACCTCTAAAAATTTTAATACTTTTCTCCTTACTTCAATAGAAATTAATCTTTATTGTATTAACAACCAAATCTGATGTTCTTTCTTATGCATGTAATATTAATTAATAAACTTAATTGTATGTAACATTCATAGAAATATTTATGAAAGTAATAGACACATAACACAAGATATGATATCACAGAAAACTTTTGTTAGGAAGTAAAAAATACAGTGGGGATGGCACCCACAAAACTTCACTATCTATAGATTGGAATGGATCCGGTTAATGCTTACAATTCGATCACTTTTGATGGTCTAATTTATTAGGAGTATTAATGTGGATACCTATTAGGATCTACTTTGTTAATATCTTTAGCAACACTGATGTAGTGTGCACTCGGTTAAGAGATTTACAATAAGATTGTTAAATCCACATTCCTTGAAAGGATTTCTTAATTGTACTAAACTTGTTAGAATTTGTATAATATGTATGACCTGGATATATGCAATCTATAATTGCTAATCACCAATCCATTAAAGCTTATAGAGTATTAATATCACCTATAGTGATTGATTAATACCTTTTCCTACTTGTCGGTAGCCTTGATTCTTGTTCTTGAAAACTGATTTGATCTTTGTTTGTGCTTCTGCATGAATTCTCTTGTCTGAACCTTAGATGCTCTCAAAGGCTACAATCATCATCAAATAACATGTTCAAAATTGATTGAGAATCTATTTATACAAGTTCTTTTACCTATTCTAGAATCATGCATTACAATGTTAACTCTAGATCGAAGGTATACAACTTGACCTTGATCCTTTAGTTTGCATGTTTTAAATAACTGATAAAAAAATAAAAAATTACATTGCTTTTCCCTCAAGTAATGGATTTAAAAACAAATCAAGAAGCTAAATATAAAACTTCAGGGATTTATCTGATGTGGAAGTCAGATCCACTTTTTTCAGGATGTAACTGACTCTCAGTATTTGATTGTTGGTGTGAACTGAAAGTCTATCAGTGTTCCTTCTTTGAACTATTTTTTGGGTTCCCTTGATCTGTCGGGTTCCACTCTTGACTATTTCATCAAGTTGCACTATTGGTTACTCATCAGGTTCCTTTGTCTTTTCTATCATCAGTTAACACTAAATATTGTTGCATTAGGACACTTTTTACGTAGTAATATCCATAACCTTGGCATCGGGTAGTGCTATGACCTATATATCGGTGTAGTATTAACCGATGGTGTTTATCATGTTTTTCCTTATATATACTAATGGAAAAATATAATGTCTTAAAAGTTGTCTATCGCGGGTTCACCAAAATGTAGGATATAAAAAAATATATATATAAATATATTTTTTTATATATAAGAGTGGTAGGGTGTGTTGGAGTGATGATGTGTTGCCTCCTAATCCAAGACAAGGATATCCCAATCAATTAATCGAAAGGAGATGATCAATGCAAATAGGAATCAACTAGTTATGGATAAAGAGGGGAAGAGGATATAATTTCTTAATTATAAAATAAATCAATAGATCTAGAAAACCTTAATTGAAATGAAACATTTACCTTGAAATGTAGCAGATCTGGAAAAGCCTATTTTCTAATGTATGTATTGAGTTATAGGAAATTCTACAACTAGATCTAGAATAGAAATGCAGAGACAGACAAAACTAAGAAATCTTTTCCTTTTGTGAGTCAGGTTGACCTTGACCTCTTTACAAGGGTGCAGTCATACCCCAAAATCTCAAGCTTGACCTGCACTGCTCTGATGGAAATTTTGTTTAAAAATCTTGAAGGTTGGCCGAAAAGGGTATCCAAATCTTCTCTTTAATTCATTGTCCTGTACCTGTACCTACAATAAAAATGGGTTTGTTTTTTGGGGGGAGGGGTTTTCCTTATTCAAACCCTGATTTAGGAATTAACCTTGAAACCAATAATTTAAATAGAGAATGCTAGCAAGTACTAGAAGTAGATGTAATAATGAAGCTATGATATTCAGTAGATATGGAATTGTATTTCAAATGTGAACAAGTATGTAAATATGAAAGCTTGGACTTGATATTTGAAACCATAAACCTCCATGATTGTATGCTTGGAATCCACCTTGAAGGAAGAATGAATGAATCTTGAGGATGCACAAAGGATCTTGAAGGAGGAGCAATCCACCATGATGGATAGATCTAGGGTTTGAAAGATGAATCTTGAATGCTTGAACCAAATCCCTTCAAAGGATTGAATACTTGAATCCTTGATCCTTAATGGAGAACTTGAATGCTTGATAGAAAGACTTGAAATACTTGATTGGACACTTGAAAGCTTGAAAACATGTAGATTAATGGATGTTTGAAAGTAGGCGATAATGTGTTTGTCTCCAAGTAGATGATTTATTGAAAATGAAAGAAGAGAGCTTTCTTATATACCAATCTAGGGAACAATCTTCTAGAGAGGACTACATAGGAGAATTAAATTCCAATTAGACCTATACACCTAGAAGTGGACCTATATTAAAAATAATTTAAGATTTGTTACTTTGGAACCTGAAACAACTGACTCAGAAGTAGGAAAATGAACTTTTTAAGGTCCCCCAGTAGCCGACAAACTTTCCAATTGGAAAGGGGGACCTAGTTTGAGGTTGAGGTCAACTCTCACCTAGGTCAGGGTTGAGGTCAACCTTGACCTAGGTCAAGGTCAAGGTCAACCTTGACTGAGGGAAGTGCTTCCATTTTAAGATGATACACTTACTTGGTTGTTTTGATAGATTTAGTTCTCTACACTCTCTCCATGCCTTAGAAAAATTAGGTTCAGTATCATACAAATCCTTCATCTCATCAAAACCAAGAACAAAAACCTTCATCTTGATCAACAAAGAATGTCTTTTTCTTAGTGCATATGCAACTCGATTAGTAACTCCACTCTTATGCTTGATCACAAATGTGAAGCTCTGCAAATATTCAACCCACTTCATATGTCTCTAATTCAACTTGTGTTGACTTCCTAAATACTATAAAGCTTAATGGCCAGTATACAACACAAAATCCTTAGGAATCAAATAATGTCTCCACTTTCTCAAAGCTTGAATGATAGCATAAAACTCTTGATCATACACATAATACTTCCTTTTATCATCATTCAACTTCTCAATAAATAAAGCAACAAGTTTACCTTATTGACTCAACACAACTCCTATTGCACTACCACTTGCATCACACTCAATTTTAAATACCTTATTAAAATAAGGAAAATCTAAGATAACTAAATGGGAAACCTTTTGTTTCAAAGTGTCAAAAATCTTGTGTGCTCCATGTGTCCATTTAAAATCCTTTTTATCTCCTCTGATGGTCTCAAAAACAGAACTGAAATTCTTAGTGAAATTTCTATAAAAACTAGACAAACCATGAAATGCTCTTACCTCACCCACATTCTCAGGTGTAGACCACTCCATAATTTGTTTAACCTTCTCAGGGTCCATTTTCAAAAGATGAAATCACAAATCCTAAATACACAGTCTCTTCTTGCATAAAGGAACACTTCTTCAGATTAATCAGTAGCTTCTCCTCCTTCAATCTTTACAACACTTGTCTAATATTCTCAAGGTGTTCTTCCTTAGTCTTATTGAATATCAGAATATCATCCAAATAAACAATTAAAAACTTACCCAAAAATCTCTTGAGAACTTCATTCATCAATCTCATGAAATTATTAGGTGAGTTAGTGAGACCAAAATGCATAACCAATCACTCATATAAACCTTTTTTGTCTTGAAAGTAGTCTTCCATTCATCACCTTCTCTGATTCTAATATGATGATAGCTAATATTCAAATCAATCTTGGCAAAATAATTTTCTCCTAGAATAAAAAAATCCATTACATGTTATCCATCCTTGGCATAAGAAACCAATACTTCAGTATTATCTTATTGATAGCTCTGGAATCAGTACACATTCTCCATTCTCCATTCTCGATTCTTCTTAGGTGACAATACAACATGTACAACACATGGACTCAAGCTTTCTCTGATGAAACCTTTCTACAACAACTCGTGCACTTGTTTGTTAAGTTCTTCATTCTTGTTAGGTATCAATATATATGGTGCTTTATTTGGAAAACTAGCTCAAGGAATCAGATCCATGGAATGACCAGTAATTTTTTTAGTGGCTAATATTCATCAATTGGCTAATTTTTTAAATTTGAGAATCCAAATTTGGCTAATATTTCAAGATTTAAGGCAACGTAAATCGCCAAACTTTTAGAAAATTTTATTTTAGAAATACTTAAATCGCCAAATAATTTATTTTAATAAAAATTTGAACTCAAATATTCCCCTAATATTTGATAGATGGTTAGATTCAATTCACCTAACTTTTATCAATTATTATAGAAATCTAAATTAATTCACCAATAATATATCATAACTGTAGTTATAGTAGGGTTGTGTCACCAATATTAGTTGTCATTATTGATTTAAAATATAATCTAGTGATCTTCATTATATTCCATTGAGGCAAAAATGTTACTCTCTTATTTGTAACGCTTATCGAGGATAATATTTCCTTTGGATTGTTGATAAATCAATGACACTAAAGAAATTTTGAGTCCTATTATAATAATAAAAATAATGATACATTTATCTCACACAATACAATAAGGATTATTTGATTATATTTTAAATAAATGGTAGCAACTAGATACTATAGAGTTCCCTTAAACCCATCAAATATT
>MU223371.1:1277242-1318737 GCA_018584345.1 Thuja plicata | reverse complement strand
ACCAAACTTTGATCATGATCAACTCACTCTACCCCCTACCCTTGGGAAAATGCTATAAATACAAGCCATTTCCTTTGTGTTTGGGATCCAAGAATTTCAAGAGAAAAAGAATCCTTACTATAGGCATTTGAGAGCATTTGAGAGATTTTGAGAGTATTTCAGCATTTGCATAGCATTTAGTATATCATGTTTAGGAGAATTTGTTGTTTTCTAACACATCTTGGAGCATTTTGAGCATTTTAAGCTAGATTTGAGCATTGTTTATCATTTATTTCTCATTCTAGGATTTTCCTTGAGAGAGATTAAGCCTGAGAGCTCTCTTAACAAAGCTTAGATAGAGAACCATGAGATGATATGGATTTTTAGCTTCAATTCTTAGATTAAATCATATTTTCTTTCCATAGAATTGTTGTTATTAGTCCTAATTTCATGAAGGTGTTAATCTTACACACACAAATGGCGCCCACCGTGGGGCTCTAAGCCTCTTTACTAACATTTCTATCATAAGATTTATGTGTTTTTCTTTGTTCTTGGTGTTATTTTTTTAGAAAATAGGAGAAGAGCCGCTTATGTGATGTTAAGAGCTGCCTATGAACAAAAAAATGCCGCTTACAAAGCTTGATTCATCTCCGTCTTTCATTCTACAGCCGTGTTCTAGATAAAGTGTGCCGCCTACTAGATAAAGTGTGTCGCTGGCTAGATAAAGTGTGCCGCTGGCTAGATAAAGTGTGCCGCCTAAGATTTTTCAAGAACCACTTACAAGAAATCTTTGGCCACCTTTTACACTTTTTGTACCACCTGCTAATTTTATTTAGCCACCTATGACTTTTTAAACACCGCTTGTTAGGATTTAAAAGCCGCGTATAAACTTTTGATTTATGCTTAAGAACATTTGAAAGCTGCTCTTTTGTTTCTAAATGCTACGTAATTATTTTTTCTTTAAATCAGATTTTGATTAATTTGGTCACTGTTGTAACTCTCTGTGTTTTTCTCTCTTGCAGATGAAAAATCACCCAAAGGTGCAGAAATTGGAGAAGCGGATCTCAAAGCTTAGCAAAGAGGTAAGAATCAAAACCAAGAATGATAAAGAAATACATACAAAAAATTTGTTAGAGAGTTTATTTGAGGAAGAACACTTGTATAATCACTACCTTAAGGTGTTTTTTGCTTACAAATGAAAATTTTGTACTCTTAAATTCGTTTTCATGCCTAGTTATTTAAAATCTTTAATCAATAAATCTCTCATTAAAAGAGATTTTAGGAGGGATTTTTCATTTGAGTTTTCTAAGTTTTCTTCACTTTGCCTTGATTTTTTTTGACTGACTTGTTGGAGGAGACGGAGTGGGAAGGATTGCCACTAGGTGAGTGAAAATAAGCCAAAACACTCAAAAATGTGCCTAGCCTTGCTAGCTTTGAAAAACTAGGTATTTATCTAATCAAGCTTGCATTACTTAACTTGTGGCAATTCATTTAAACCTAGCATAAATAGGGACAGGTCTTTCTATTTTCTATTCAAACAAGACATTAGGTATATGCTCTCAACTTTTCAAAGTTGATCAAAAAGCCAAAAATGTCAAGTTTGGGTGGTAAAAAGGAAGAAAGGATTAATTGAACCACACATCTCATTTTTTTAAGAACCTCCTTGTCAAGAGGTTGAAAATGAGCAAATCTATTTGAGGTTTTTGGAAAAAAGAAAGACAATAGGGATATGCTCTTCACTCTTTGAGTGAATTAGATTCCCAAACTTGTTGGACTGAGTTCGGTTTCTTGCTTTCCATATTCATGATAGTTAAATAAAGCTTTAAAGGGCCTGCCTCTTGAGATTTGCCTTACAAGGAAGGTGAGAGGGAATGACCCAAAGTGGGAGATATTCTCTTTTACTGCAATATCATCTGACCCACTATAAATAAATGCACTTTACCTTAATTGGGAAGTGACTAAAACTTGTACGAGCCATCCTCACTTCCTCTAGTAGTCCTTCGAGATTATGCAAAATCATACTTTTATGCATGTGGGAAGCCCTCAAAGGGGTAAAGGATCTTGTCAAGATTTATATAAGAATATTTGGAGACCTAATAAAGTAGTAGACGTACCTTTGTAGAGCCATGATTAAAAGCTAAATTTGTTGACTCTAAGGTAGACTGTTTGGAAGACATTCTTGTGCAAACCTATTAAAACATCTGAGAACATACAATTTTAGTGTGGTTTTAGGTAAATGGTACAATTTTGATGTGTGTGTTGAGCTTGTACTCTATTTTCATGCAAGAATATTTTTTGATAAATCTGATCAAATACTTTAAACTTTTAAAGCCAGAAAATACCAATAAAATTGTCAAAATAAACTTTGATCAGCAAAGCGCTGCATACCATCATTTTAGAGCCGCTTATAAACAAAATTGGGCCACTTTTCAATCTTAAAATTTCACTTGAAAGCATTAAACAACCGCGTATGCTATTGAAAATTTCCACGTACAAATATTTCAAAACCACCTATCAACAGACAAACGTCGCCTGCCAACTGCAGAGCGCCATGTAAAGGTTTTCTAGTGGCCGTGTGTTAACATTTAAAGGCCACCTACACACAGGTAAGAGCCGCCTAGAATTTTAAAACAGAAAATAGTGGGTATCTTCCAGAGGATTGAAAATAAGAAAGTTTAATTTTTGGATACCGTTTTGGACGTTCTACCACTATGGATACCTAACTTGATCATAATCTGTCATTATTGGGAATTTTGCAAATTTACTCACGAATTGATCATTTAAGCGAGTTTGAAACCTAAGATCTTTATCCAACATATGTTAATGCCAATTTTTACTTGATCCCATTACATCAAGGCTACCCTACAACCAGACGGATCTTATCTGAGACAAGAGTGTCCCTTCCCGGGTGATCCTTTTTCTGCAAAACCCTTACACGAACCCATCAAAGAAATATAAATGAGGATGCTTTTTCTATTTGGCCATATAGATCCCAATTAGATTAATCACGTGAACAAGGATATGAACAAACAAGTAAATTTTGATCCTAACAACAAAGGATCCAACAATAATACCAACGGAGGAACAAACGTGGATCCTAACAATCAAGGGATGAACAATACCAAAAACAGGGGCAATATAGACCCTAATGATGAGGAGTTAACTGATGAAAAGGTTAATGAGGCTATGCAAAGCCCTTTCTTCATAAAACTCATGGAAAAAGTGTTGGAAAAAGACAAGGAGAAGTACTTTCTAGACCTAGCACAAACAGTTCTCAAACTTCCACACGATTATGATGTCACTAAGCTACAACGAGAAGAAGCTGAGGCTAACACCATTGATATCATGAACAAATAATTCCAACTTTTCCAGATACAATTGGACATAATAAAACAAAGTGGGGCTCCTAAACCTTTTTCTATTGAAGCCTTGTGTCCATTTCCATTTGACAAGTCTTTAATCATGATACCATTTCCAACAAATGTTGTTTATCCGAAATATGCTAAATATGAAGGGACATTTGATCCTCAAGATCACTTAAGGGATTTTTGTGCCCTAAGTCTAGAGTTCATGCATGACACAACTTACCTTATGAGGTTATTCCCTAGAAGTTTAGGAGGTATGGCAATGGAGTGGTTTTCAAAGTTACCCTCTGACATTTGAACCTTTGAGGAATTGACCTCTAAATTTGTAACTCACTATTCTTATAACATCAAACATGAGGTTACAATGCTTAATATATGTAATACCAAACAAAGATAAGGAGAGGGATTCCTACTTTTCCTATAATGATGGAGAGAAGTATTTTCTAGATACCCTCGAAGTGTGCCCGAAAAGGAAAAGATGGATATTTTTGTGAACAACTTGAATCATGAAATGAACTATCGATTAAGGCTACAATTTCCTAGATCATTCCAAGACTTAATTAAGAATGGGGTGACAATAGAAGAGGTATTGGTAAAAAGTGGAGAAATCAAACTCTACAAAGATAACAATAATAACAACAACAACAACAACAACAACAATACCTCCAACACCAATCAAAATTAGAATTCCAACAACAACAACAGTCAATTTTGGACAAAGAATAACAACAATAAAGGAGTGGTTAATGATGGAGTGGTGGAGGCTAATAATTTAAAGGCTATCCCTTTCAATCTCACTCAAAACTCATCTCAAACCAATTATGTGAATCAAGCACCCAAACTGCCCTTCAACAACAACACTAATAACAACTTTGGGAATAATCAAGGGGCTCCTAAGCCTAAATCTTTCTTTTCACCTACACCCAAAAGGACATTCACTACTTTGGGTGAACCATTAGAAAATGCATTAAGGACACTTATTGCAAATAAAATTATTGACCTACCAAAGGCTCAACCATATGAACCTCACATCAAGCCAAACTGGTGGAATGAGAACAACCATTATGACTATCATTGAAATAGGGGACATAAGACCAATGATTGCCTATGTCTCAAACATGTGGTACAAGATCTCATAGACAATGGTGTGATAAAGGTGGATGGTCCTCAAACTAATGAAGATCACACAACCTTTAAAACTCCTTTTTATAAGCATGAAAAGGGAGAATCTTCTAATTCCAACAATGGAGGAAATAGTGTGAATAATACAAAAGTCAGTCATAATGTTAACTTGGCTCATACTTATGACAATACCATCAATGTTGTTGTGGTTAAAGACCAACCTATTTGAGGGTCTGCTAATGCCATCACAAGGGGGAAAGCCTCAAAGATTACCTTACAAGGGGGTACTCCTATTACTATTGGCCCTAAAACACCAATTATTTTGGCTAAACAAACACCACCCACCACAAAGCATTATAGTTTGGTGGATCAATTACGAAAGACTCCAGCCCAAATATCAATTTTGGAGTTGTTAAAATGATCTCCTAATCACAAGGAGATTCTGGAAAAATCCTTGTGTGAGACCATGGTTCCTATAAACTTGGAGGAAGACAAATTTCAGAACATGGTAGGGCACCTCATAGCCCCTCATTGTCTTTCCTTTTCGAAACAAGATGACATGTCTATCACACATCCAAAAAACTTACCCTTGAATATAGAGGTATTAATCCAAATAAATGGGGTTAAGAGAGTTCTCATAGATGGTGGAGCTGGTCTAAATATTTGCACTTTAAACCTTGTCAAGTCATTAGGGTTATCTGAGTCTCCCATTGATCTGAAGAAGTAAATCACTATTAAGGCTTATGATAAAGAGGAAAGATCTTCAAAGGGTATGATCATTCTACCAAATCAAGTGGGACCTATAAAAAAGGACACTACATGTCAGATCCTTGACATTAAATTGACCTAAAGCATCTTGCTAGGAAGGCCTTGGATACACAAGATGCGAGTGGTACCTTCTACATATCACCAATGCATAATATTTCCATACATGGGGGAGGAGATAACAATTGGAGGAGATTCAAACCCATTCCAGTATTGTAATTCTTTAAAGCCAAGTCATGAATTGTATATTCCTCATAATAGGGAAAGAGTTATCACTGATATTACCATGGAAGAGGCCAAAGAGGAAAAGTCAGAATCAATATCAAATGTCACATCTACTCCTAACCCTATTCAAACTAACTCAACTACATCGACTAAGGGAAATGAAAAGATGAGTTACGAGGGTTCAAATTCAAAGGATACTTCAGTTCATAATTTAACATTAAAATTGGAATCTTCTAAACCCACTCAGGAAGAAAGAGAACAAACTAAGAAGGATGACTATGAAAAGATGAGTGACCTGATGCATCAATTTGAGAAACAATGTAAAATTAACTCAAAAGGAGTAGGGGAATATTTTCTTTCCCTCTTTGATTTACCTACATCTCCAAGGACACATGGGAAACCATCCAAAGATCATCAACCTCATAAATACAATTCCCATTTTGTGAGGGAATGTGACAAACAAGAAATGGACAAAGAAGATAATGAGGTATTACAATGGCTCTATAAAGAGGATGATAATTCAAATAATTTTAATGAAAGGGTGCAACATATCAATATCCAAACTGATCAATATGGCAAAGGATTTGATATCATGAAGAAAATTAGGTATAAGGGAAGAGGACCCTTGGGAGTTTGACATAGAGGGTTGTTAGAACCTATTGAACCAGTTTGGAGAGCCAAAGAAGAGAAAACCGGCATAGGCTTTCAACATAAAGGAGAAAGTTCAAGTCCCATGCATGATTTTCATGCACATATTCATATGGTAGGTTTTGAAAGTGAAGATGATTCTAGGGATTATGAATGGGATTTCTTGTCTGAAGAATCTTGTCATGACATAGAGGTTGATACCATTCACACTTATGCAAAACCTCCTAAAGTTGAGAATCGAGAACATAGAGCTCAAAGTTCAAATTCAACTCAAACATCAAGTGAACCTCAACAAGTCAACATAGAACAAGAACCTCTTTTCACTCAATGGGTAGGTGAACCTTGGGTAACTTTGTGGGTGGGAGATTCTAACCAAGTGTTTAGTTCACATTCTTTCTTTCCCATAGAAATCTTTGAGGACTCTGATGAAGAAGATTTTGATCCTTCTTCCATGGACCATCTTGAAGAGGCACATGTCATACACCATGACGATACAATGTATGAACCATC
The DNA here is from genome assembly GCA_018584345.1 of Thuja plicata. Classification (NCBI taxonomy): domain Eukaryota; kingdom Viridiplantae; phylum Streptophyta; class Pinopsida; order Cupressales; family Cupressaceae; genus Thuja; species Thuja plicata. Next base: position 1,312,123 of record MU223371.1, on the reverse strand, counting down.
CAATGAAGTCATGTCCTTAATTCCTTCAAATGAAATCCCATTCCATGAATCTGTCCCTAATGCATTCGAACTTATCGATTGCGGTCTGTCTGAGTCAAATGACTTACTCTACTTCCCAAATGACAATATAATGGCCTTATACCTCAATGCGATCATACCCAATTCTTCCACCAATGAATTCACTCCAGACATGATGATTGGGGCAAATTTTCAATCCCTTAATCCAAAAAATGAAGAGAAAATATAAAAAAAATAGAAGGTCTAGTGGTGAAAACCACCATGTGGCAGTACTAGAACTAAAAAAAGTAAAAATAAAGGATGTTTCTGAAGGTGAAAACCCAATGGTGGCACCTAAGGGAGAGAGGTTGGACACCTTACAAGTTCACGAAGATGAAAGATCACCTATACTTATTGAACCCACATAAAAGGTTAACATTGGAATAGAAAGGGATCCTAAATTCATTCACTTAGCAGCATCTTTGAGTCCTTTGGAGAGAGAATAATTGATTGCATTCTTTCAAGTGAAACAAATCAAATTTTCATGGTCATATGCTAACATGCCTAGATTAGATCCAAGTTTCATAATGCATCACTTAAATGTGAAACCAGGGGTTAAGCCTGTGAAGTAGAAGTTGCAAAAAATGCATCCACATATAGCCCTATTAGTCAAAACTGAATTAGAGAAATTGCTCAAGGTAGGATTTATAAGAGTAATATCATATGCCGAATGGATTTCCAATATTTTACCAGCTACCAAACATGATAAAACCATAAGATTCTACATAGATTTCAGAGATTTTAACCTTGCTTGTCCAAAAGATGACTTTCCCTTACCTAGCATTGATGCTATTGTGGATCTCACTGTAGATCATTCAATGCTTTCACTTATGGATGGATTTAGTGGGTATAACCAAATTTTCATAGCACCTAAGGATCAAGAGAAGACAACCTTTACATGCCCATGGGGTGCTAGAAACACTGAGAGGGGGGGGGAGTGAATCAATGTTTGTCTATTAATTAATTTTCAGCAACTTAAACATAAATCAAACATAAATAGAATGAATCTTAACATGAGAACTCATAAAACATGATATGATTATGGGGAAACCTTGATTAGAGGAAAACCTTGGTGGGAATTAGTACCCACAAATATTGTACTAAGTATAATGAACTTGTGAGAGTTCCTTTGCCCTGTTAGAAGTAGTCTTTACAATATGAGTACAATGACCTGGTTAAAGGTTTTACCCTATTAGGAGTCTTTTACAAAACCCTATTAAAGGTATATGGCTCACTGCCTAGGCTCACTGACCAATAAGATGGAGGCTACAACCTTCTGAAAGATTATATGCACTATATCAATATGAACTACTATGATGACACTGATGTCTGATCAGTTCCATGTATGTGTGAATTCTCTTACTCTCTTAAAGAGATATATCATATATTGAATTCATTGTACTTCTCTTCTATATCTTAATCTTGCATATTAATTGATGCTTGTAACATATCTTTACATTACATACTTATATATTCAAATCCGAATAGCCGCGACCCAAAAAAAAACACTAGTCAGCCCTAAAAAAAAATATACAACACCTCTGAACAAGTCAGCTCCAGCGTGTTTACTCAAATTCTAATTAAATTATTACAAACATATAACCAAAGGTGCTTAGCCATTATGTAACAAAATAATGCACACTGATCAAAACACTTAGTCAACTTCCATGCTCTATCTTCTGGACTACTGGTGTATTGATCTACCTGTAACTTTGTCGTACTATAGTTCCATACTGTGCATGTCTAGATGTAGCATGTACACATGTCATAAAACTTATATCTGAATGCTCATAAGTTGGATCAATATCTCACATGTGTGTTGATGTGTTGATCGCTAAGTATCTCTGTCTGCCCTATTTTCCTTAGTCATTTTGTCTTTCAAGATAGAAAACTAAACATGACTTTGTTGCCATGATGACAACACAAAATGAGTCATGCATCCTTAGGAAGTCAACTTTCCAACAATATTCCCCTTTAACATTTATGAAAACAAAGGAATGTGGCCAAGTTACTCAAAATGACTTAACACAAAAAGTGACCGTATGTCATAACATTTTATTGATATATACACATTCTATATTACTCCCCCTTTAACATTAATGACAAAGGTGTACAAAAAATTGTAATTTTTCTTCATAATTACTCCATGTAGACTTTAGGGTACACAATCTAAAGAGATTAGATCTCTTTCTGCCAAAATACTTTCATAACATCAACTGTCTGAAGATGCGCGCATAGGGCATATGTCAGTTTCTCCATTTTCATCAGATCCATGCAAGGACCTTGATCATATGTCACCATGGTGTCATCAATATATTTGATGTTCTCAATAAGGACTATTAGAGATGGCTCAAGTGCATTTCTCAACTGGGTTTGTCTTATTCCTATCTTGTTGATTTCCAATTTTTCCTTCTCAATTTTATCCAACTGTCCTTAATAGACATTATTGCAAATGTTCATGTCTTGCATGGAAGTTTCAATTAATTTTCTTATGCTATCCACCATTATCTCTACCTCTTCTACCTTTTTAGTCTGCTCAGAGGTGAACTTCATTCTATCCATGTAGTTTTCTATGACTCTCTTGCCTTTAGCTGCCAATTCTTTCAGTATGGATTTCCTAGTCTTTAAGGAGTTCAAGTCTAAGGTAAATTTCTTTACCTGATCATTCAGTCTCTCCTTCTTATATTAATCTTTAGAAATCTTAGTACCTGAATCTACTAGACTTATAAAATGTGATTTGAAGTTTGTCAAAATGTTGTCCACATCTTAAACTTATTGGACTTTGGCTACTTTCTGATCAGCGGGCACTAAGTCATTCAAAATGTTCACTGTTTCCAAAAAGTGAGGGTTCCTCATCACTTGTTTCTCTTTTTCTTTTTCCATAGCAAGAACACTAATCTTGATTAGGTCTTATTCTCCCCATGCATCCAAAATTTCTCAATTAGGAGTTGACCTTGACAACAATGAGGTAGATGGTTGAGTGGATGGTGAGAATATAGTGTTCTGACTGGTATCCATGCATTCAACCTTTATTGGTATCTCTTTTATTGGTGTCTTATCACCTTGAGTATGTTTTTCTTCATTTATGTCAATTTGATCATTGATGGGAACTTCATCTTGTTGTGAAGAGGTATCATCAATGCACATTTCTTCAGTGCTTACAAATGCCTTATCAACTATGTCCATTTCCTTGTTTGATGCTATCATTGATATCTTGATGTTATCAACCACTATGGTGTCTTCTGAGTCTTTTTTTGTATCAGAAGGTATTGTTACTGTGGGCGCTAAGACCTATGGACCTGTTATAGATGCAATCTAAATCAATTGTTCTTTAGCCTATTTGGGAGGAGCTAGAGTAACTTTGGTTGTAGGCGTCATTGGTGGATACATGTGTCTATCCATAAATACTTGTGAAAATGCTTTTTTAGTCTCCTTACCTATATGCTCATACTCTTTGTTCATAATTTGTAGGGTCCTTTTCTTCATTTAGAGATGAGGCTTCACCAGATCTAATAATATAGCCTTCTCATCATGCGAGCATACAAGGAGAAGAGTATCTAATGTTTCTTCTCTTATCCTCATGTCTTCCTCAATTTTATGTCTTTTCATGATCTCCACTAAGTTCCATAACTGATCCGGTATCACTGTCTTGAGTTCAAGAACTGTCTTTTTGAACTTGATCATATGAGATATGATCATAGAGTGTATCTCAATCTTATCAATTTCTTGATACTTGTCATAGACTTTAGAAAGTGTATCTAATCTCCCTTCATTTATAATCCTATTCCTCAAAACATTTAGACTAGGTCTAATTCCTACCACAGGAGGAGCTTGAGTATTCTTTGCTTTGCTCCGAGTGTTCCTTGAGGATGGGTGATTTGTGGGTGCCTATTTTCTTCCTCTAGTCTTCTTTCTTGGTGTAGAAAATGGAGATGAATCTAAGTCAATGGTGGTAGAGGGCACACAGGTGCTCTCTACTTTCTTTTTCTTCTAGATCTATTCAACTTTCTCAAGTTCTTTTTCTATCTTGGCATCTCTGGCTATGTCAAGATATTCTTGAGTGACTCCATGAACTTTCAGTATGTTAGATGTAATTCTGGATGCTTTCCTTTTATTATCAGCACTGTGTAAGATAATATCCACTTCATTGGTCTTCTCTCTATAAGTGCCCCATCTAGGTTCATTAGGATCTTTGGGTGATGACAATAGAACTTGCGCATATCCTTCTAGTACATGTTCTTCCACTTCATAACCAAGAGGATGAATCCATTTGGTTTTAGGTTCAACTTCCTCCATGCAAGTGCAATCTATTTCTACCATGAAACATATGGTATCCTTATATTTGTCAACTATATTCTTAGATAATCTGAACCTAGTCTGCATTTTGATCCTGAATGTTTTTATATCCATATCTAAGGCATCGCTTGCACTTCTCTCTAAGGTGACCTTGAGTGAAATCTAAGACATTGTGGGTTTTCTCCTTTCTAGGTAAAGGTTTGCAACCTTTCCAACTATATGGAAATACCAATAGATGATCAAGGATCCAAACCTAAATGTCTAGCTCCCGTCATGCTTAATGATTCTAATGTTGTCAATCAATTGACCATGCAAGATCTCACATAAGTTGTATTGAGTGTTATCCTTCACCATTCTAATAGCTGCTAGGACTGGTTCTATAGAGACACTGTTCAAACTGTTTGCTTGCTGAAACTTATACACAAGTATCATTGTCAGAAGTTTTATGTCATCTTCTTTGATAGGGTCAACTGTCATTCCATGCTTGTCACTTCTTGATAGACAAAATTTTCCAATTTGCTTCTTGACATCCTTTCTAGTAGGAAAAAGTGGTCCAGTCTTGGGAAGTTTGGTTAATTCATGGATAAGGTCTGTGGTGATATGCACAGGGACCTCACCAATCCAATGAAGATCATCATGTATTCTTCTTAACAAAATCTTCACCCATTCTGGCTCATCAAACTCATGCGCATTAGAGTACTCAAAAATAGGGTTATCAACCAAGTGTGTGAACTCATCCTTGAATGTGTAGTCAGGTTTCATCATAGATCCCATATGAGTAGTTATACTAACATCTCCTACTATTTCCTTCTTATAGTAAATATACGCATGGATATCTTCCACATGAACAACACCTAGCAGGGTTTTGGGAAAAGCCCCTTCCACATCATCCAGTATGGATTTGAATGAATGCTTCTTAAATACAAATCTCTCCCTCTTTGCTATATCAAACACAACTGGGGTTGCCATACTTACTTGGAACTTTCTTATGTAGGGTTTCACAAAATTTTGAAATGGCGCGACTGCTAGGGTTCCGTTTCAAACTTCTTATCCGTTTTCTTCACCACCAAATCTATTATGCCTTCGTGCCTTGATGTCTAGTGCTCCAATGCTCTCCAAATTTTTTTCTCTTTGAATGCAAGTGTGAAGAAGATTGAATAATTACTTTCTTTTATACAATCTATCACATATAATGTTTACAACTGTATGCAAATTACTCAGAGATCTTGAAACTTTGATTCTTATGTATTTTAGATATTGTTTGAATGCATACAACAATATTATGTGCTTATAACCATGAATTCATAGGTGCATACTCAAAGGTGAGTATACCAACCACGCAGGGGTCCTGAGCTAGAATAGCTCCCCCTAAGACCAAGAAGGTCTATTCAAGTAGAAGTAGAGGGTGCGTCCACTAGGGATGCATCACCTACTTTGTTAACATCATTGTCTTTCTTTACTTCAACCCAAATTTTGCTTGAATCTTCATTTTTTTGAACAAACTTGACTTCTCCTTTCTCTTCAAATAGTGATTTCTTAGGATCCTCTTGCTTTTGAGCTCTGGATCTGCAAAACCTTGAGATGTGTCCTGCCTTTCCACATGTGTGACAAATGATAGGAGGTCTAATGCTCTTGTTCATTATGTTGCATTGCTTTACTGTGTGTCCATTTTAGTTACATATTTGACATGTAGTGTTCTACAAATCTCTTTGAGGTTGATTTCTCTGATTGTTTTGATTCATTCTTCTTTGATTTGTTTTGCAATGTATAGCCCTATGACCAAACTTATTATAGGAGAAACAATAACCATTGAAAGGTCTTACATCTTTGCAATCTCTTGCCAAATGACCATGTTTGTTACATGCATAACAAGTTCTGTTAACTTTCTTGATTTCCCTTTTAGGTGGATTTGTTTCAATTTTTGCTTCTTTCTTTGCCTCTGAAGATGCTTCATGAGGTTTCTTTCTTTCTTGCAATGAATTGACTTCAATTTGAGATACACTAAATCCAAGACCAGTAGTGTCACCTTTTTGCTTTTGTGCATTGAGCTAAGATTGAAGTGAATGAGAACTTGTGTGAATTTTATCAATCTTATCCTTTGCTTCTGTTAATTTAGATTCTGACTTCTTCTTTATGTTTTCCAATTCCAGGACTTTCATGTTTTCTTTCAAGAGTTCACCATCTAGTTTTTTGCTTTCTTTGATCTTTTCTTCAATACTAATTTGGTTGTCTGTAAGTTGTCCATCCAGATTTTCAACTTTATATTTCAGAGACATATTCTCTTCATTGAGCTTTTTGATCATTTTCCCTAAATCACTTGTAGAACAATCTTTCAAATATTTTCTTAATTCCTTGATAAGCATTTGTGAACCATCAACTTCTAGTCTGAGTTCTTCATTTTCTTTTTCGGATCTATCAAGATCTTCAAGAGCTGCTTCAAGATTCTTTTTCAAATGTTTTGCTTCTATTGAGTCCATGATCTCCTTAAGTGGTAAAATTTATTTGCTAAGGACTAGAGCTTTATACCAATTGTTAGAAACACTGAGAGGGGGGGTGAATCAATTTTTGTCTATTAATTACTTTTCAGAAACTTAAACATAAATCAAATATACATAGAATGAAGCTTAACATGAGAAATCATAACACATGATATGAGTATGGGGAAACCTTGATTAGAGGTAAACCCTAGTGGGAATTAGTACCCACAAATATTGTACTAAGTATAATGAACTTGTGAGAGTTCCTTTGCCCTGTTAGAAGTAGTCTTTACAATATGAGTACAATGACCTGGTTAAAGGTCTAACCCTATTAGGAGTCATTTACAAAACCCTATTAAAGGTATATGACTCACTACCTAGGCTCACTACCCAATAAGATGAAGGCTACAACCTTTTGAAAGATGATATGCACTATATCAAGATGAACTATTGTGATGACACTACTATCTGATTAGTTTCATGTATGCGTGAGTGCTCTTACTCTCTTAAAGAGCTATATCATATATTGACTTCATTGTACTACTCTTCTCTATCTTACTCTTGCATATTAATCGATTCTTGTAACATATCTTTACATTACATACTTATATATTCAAATCCGAATAGGCACGACCCAAAATAAAACACTAGTCGGCCCTAAAAAAAAATATACAATGCGTCCAAACAAGTCAACTCCAGTGTGTTTACTACAATTCTAATTACATTATTAAAAACATATAACCAAAGGTGCTTAGCCATTACATAACAAAATAATACACGCTGATCAAAACACTTAGTCGGCTTCCATGCTATGTCTTCTAGGCTGCTGGTCTATTGATGTGCCTGTAACTTTGTCATATTATAGTTCTATACTGTGAGTGTTTGGATGTATCATGTACACATGTCATACAACTTATTTCTGAATGCTCATAAGTTGGATCAATCTCTCGCATGTGCCCTGATGTGCTGATCGCTGAGTATCTTTGTCTGCCCTATTTTCATTACTTTGTCATTTTTTCTTTCAAGATAGAAAGCTAAACATGACTTTGTTTCCATGATGACAACACAAAATGAGTCATGTATCCTCAGGAATTCAACTTGCCAAAATGGGGTACTTTTTGTTGGAATGTAATTCCCTTCGGTCTCAAAAATGTCGGAGCCACTTATCAAAGATTTGTGACTACCATTTCCCATGACATGATGCACACCTTTATGGAAGATTATGTGGATGACATTTTAGCTAAATCGCATAAAATAAAAGATCATCTATCCATACCTGACAAGATTTTTACAAGGCTAGAAAAATTCGAGGTGAGACTTAACCCAAAGAAATGTGCTTTTGGGGTACAATCTGGAAAACTCCTAGGATACATTGTTTTGGAAAAAGGCATCGAAGTAGATACTAAAAAGGTACAAGAAATAATGGACATGGACAATCCAAATAATATTAGTCAAATGAAGTCACTTCAAGGAAGACTTCAATCTATAAGAAGGTTCATTTCTCAATTGGCAGAAAAATGCCATTCTTTCACCAGATTACTACATAAAGACACCCATCTTCACATGGGATGAGGAGTGTGATAAATCCTTTTCATTATTGAAGGTATACTTGATGAATCCACCTATCTTAATGTCACTAATTCAAGGAAAACCTTTATTACTCTATATTTTAGCAACGAAAATATCTTTAGGAGTCTTATTCGCACAAGAGGATGATGAAGGAAAAGAAAGAGCTATCTACTATTTGAGTAGAACCTTGATCAAATATGAGTTAAATTATAGCTTCATGGAAAGGGCTTTCCTAGTAGTGGTATTTTCCTCTCAAAAGTTAAGACACTATATGTTGTTGCACAAGGTGAAACTCATAGCTAAAATTTATCCCTTAAAATACTTACTTAGCAAAATAGCTTTAACTAGAAGGATTGCAAAGTGGGTCATGGTACTTAATGAATTTGACATTGAATATGTTTATAGGAAATCAATCAAAGGCCAAGTTATAGCTGATCAATTGGCTGAATATCCTCAAGAAACTACACGTGCTATACAAGTGGAATTCCTAGATTCTAAAATTGTGAATTTTGAAGCTAAGACATGGACACTATACTTTGATGGATCGTATACCCAAAATGGTAGTGGAGAAGGAATTATTTTGATTACACCACAAGGTTACACAATCCCAAAATCATACAAGTTATTGTTCCCTTGCACCAATAACATAGCAGAGTATGATGCTTTGGTCATAGGAATCAAGATGGCCTTGGAATGGAATGTCACAGAATTACAGGTCTATGGGGACTCTCAATTAGTCATTAATCAAGTTAATGATGAATATAATACTAAGGATGAAAAAATGATGCCTTACAAGAAATTGGTGGATAATTGGAAGAAGTATTTTTCTTTGATTACTTTTGCACAAATTCCAAGAGACAAGAATAGAGCAGCAGATGCAATGGCTACTTTGGCATTGTTACTTCAATTACCCGATCAAAATGAAAGGTATGAGTTCTTGGTGGAAGAATTGGTTAAACCAACATTTGACCTACCTGATACACAAATTATTTCCCTTTGACATGGACATGACTCTCCATGGTATGGATCCATCTATTCCTACCTCAAAAATCAAACCCTACCTATAGACCAAACCCGCGCTCAAAAGTGAAATTTTATAAGACAAGTAGCCCGTTATACTATCCTTTCTGACACATTGTATCATAAAGGTCTTGATGGAATTCTCGTTAGATGTTTAGAAGAAGATGAATCAAAATTAGCTTTAAAAGATGTCTACGAGGGGATTTCTGGGTCACATTCAAATGGTTTAAACCTATCTAAGAAAATCTTACGTATGGGGTACTTTTGGAAAACCTTAGAAAGAGACGCTTGTTAATATGTCAAAGTTTGTGCAAAATGTCAATACCATGGAAAATTGATTCATGCACCAGCACAAGAATTACACCCTTTTGTCACACCATGGCCATTCTATCAATGGGATTTTGACTTGATTTTCATGATTTATCCACCATCTTCAAATGGACCCAAATATATAATCACAACAATAGAATACTTTACTAAATGGGTTGAAGCTATCCCTTTATCAACTGCGATAGGAAAACAAATTTCCATGTTTATCCTAAATCATATCATTTGCAGATATGGAATTCCTCATGCCATCATTACGGATAATGGAAAACAGTTTAAGATCAAAGATATTGATGAACTTTGTGAGAAATTCCATATTACACATCACTCTTCATTCATTTTCTATCCCCAAGGTAATGGACAAGTAGAAGCTACCAATAAAAACATCCTTAAATCCTTAAGCGATCCATTGGAAAATTAGGAAATGATTGGCACCTTCAAATCAATCAAGCATTACGGGCCTATAGGACTAGTATTCGCACCCTGATGGGAGCTACACCTTTTTCTTTGGTTTATGGGGCTGAAGTTGTTCTTCCTTTAAAAGTTGAAATACCATCCCTCAGAGTCTCATTGCATGGATTGATAATGGATGAGGATTATAGAGTTTCCCATCTTCAATAATTGGAATTGTTGGAAGAACATCAAACTCAATCCTATGATCATATAAAAGTGTATCAGAATCAAATTTCTAGGAACTATAACAAGCATATCAAACCAAGAAACTTTCAAATAGGCGTCTAGTATTCAGAGAAAATCCAAAAAATTAGGCTGATAGAGAAAAGAAAGGGAAGTGGGAAGAAAATTGGCTTGGTCCTTCTGTCATCATTTCTTCATTTGGAACTGGTACCTACAAATTGGCCAATTGTGATGGTGATGAATTGCTAGAACCTATCAATAGAATTCATCTTAAGAAGTTCCACACCTGATTTAGAGAAAATAGTATCAGAATAAAGAATATAAGTTGAGAGTATCAGATGAGTCAAGCATCACCTTTGTACATGGGAAAATTCAAAAATACCAAAAAAATGAGAAAAGATCAAAAATACAAAAAAATCAGAAAAATCAAAAAGCCAAAAACATTTGAAAAGGAGAAAAAAAAAAGTTCCTTGGTGAAAACCTAGCAATAGGCACCTCGGTAGCAAAAAAGGAAAAAAAAAAGAGAAAAAGAGCAATAATCCCAAGAGGTGAAAACCTGGAAACAGGCACCTTTTATCCCTTAGGTGTTTCCTAGTTTCATTTGTACATATTGTGGTTCCTCATCTCACTTGTCCATATCCTCATTGCATCCATCATTTGTGCATTGCCCTAATAAAGTCTCAGAGCTGCATTTTGTTGCATTCTAGGTTCAGTTGCCCTACGTTTCACATTGATCACATTTATCACTTGGGGGCACACATCATAGAATTTGGTACCAATTGGATTCAATAGTGAAACATTTTGGTCACACATCAGAAGTAGATTTTTATATTTAGGAGAGACATTTTAGAACTTTTGATGAATATCATTGTTCAACCCTAAATAGTTTGATCACATAACATGCTCCTTGAGTTTCATTGACTTATTTTATCAGGATTAAAAATTGACACACCCTAAATGATCAGATTGCCTAGAATTCTTATTTGAAAATCTTGATACATTTCACAAAAACTTGGAATTTTTGATGAATTTTTCATTAAATTTTTCAAGTCATGTTCTTTTTAGCTAATCAATGATGTTTCGACTAGATTGGCAATGATGGAGACATTATGTTTTCTTAAGCTTCTGAGTGACTATTTTGAGGAAGAATCTTTAACTTGTGTGAATTAGTCTAAGGAAATGGTCATCAACAAACCATAGAGGACATTCATATGGGACGGAGGGTTAACATTTTTTTGTTTATGCAAAAGGATACCTTGGCTATTTAGATTTTTCATATCTTAATACCAACATCCACTTGCAACATTGAATCCGATTAAACCAGTATTCATACTCCCATAGTTGGTCATTCAACTAGTGAGGGTAATACTTGGTTTTGTAGAAGGGGTTACCACATGAGGGAAATTAATATTCATATTATTATGGTCGCAGTGGCACCCGTAAGGATTATATTGACTCCTAGTTCCACCAATGCTCTATGATGAAAATACATCTTAGTTTGCATTTCTTTCGCAAACCTCAAGGACAATTAGTTGCATTGCATCTTCATGTTAGATTAATTGCATCTTCATGTTTATATTAATTGCATCTTCATGTTAGATTAATTTTCTTTCACTTGTTAGTTTAACTTTCTCTCTCCAAAGCTTAGTTCTCAAATGGCTTGTCTTTCTAGCATTTCTTTTAAGTTCAAGAAGGGGATAAAAGTTGACAACACTTCATCAATTTATTGATTTCAAGTCATCAAAATGAGATTTTCCTTTGCATTCATCATCATTATTCATTATTCATTATATATTCATGTCAAGAGAAAAATAAGAAAAAGAAACATTAATCATTATTCGCGTATCCATATCATCATTTAGAACTGCATCTCATAAGTTAAAATTGCATACATCCAAAATAAAAAAGATAGATGCATTTCATTTGTCATAGCACTAAGTATTGCATTCATTGCATTGCATAATCTATACATGGTTAAATCAAAAAAACATATAGAGATAAATTGCATTAACATCATTTTCATCCATTTATCTATGTCCTACTCTAAGACATTGCATCCATAGAATAATAGAAATAAATGCATCATAGAAACATGTAGATATGCATAAAAGGAAATCTCATAACATCATCAAAGGAAGAATCAAAGATAATCATAGATAAATGTCCATCATCAATGTCTATAACATAAATCTGCACATCAAAGGTACATCAATACAATGGTCCATACATCAAATTCCTGCTCAAAAAAATACATATGATACATCATCAATGCTATATCCAAATATCATGGGTCCAAATCTGTCTCATGACCTAGCAGGGCCACCTAATCCATCTCCAGCTAAACCTATGCCTGAACCCCCTACAGCATCAGGATCCCTATCACCTACTATATCTTGTGCACTAGGAGGTTCCTGAATCATGCTAGCACTGGTAGGTAACTGAGCTAGAGTAGCCAGAAACTGCTGCAACATAGTATAAACCCGATCTAATCTAGTTGTCACCACAGTCATCCCTGCCTATAAACCCCTCACATCCTGCACTAAATCATCTGTAACAGGAGGAACTAGAGGTGCCTTTGATGTTGTAGGAGCTTTTGGTGCCTAAGGTGCTAAGGGTACCTGAGGTATCACCTATGCCGTATTGACCTGTGGATCCACCTGTGGTCTCTGTCCCTGAACTAGAACCTGTCTGGCCACCTAGACACATCTATGTCTGTTTCTGGCCCAATCTGCACCTAGTAGCAAGGGAGCCTGATCCTGAGCTACCTATACTTGTTCTCATCTCTTCCTAGGTTTCCTGAATCCACTGCCTCGACCTCTCACATGTCCACCTCTCATCTGAGGTCCAGCAACTCTTTATGCAAGAGGTGCCCTAGGTTCCCTCTAAACTATATGACTATGTGGTCTACCACCATCATCCCCATCATCACCATCATCTCTATCATCATCTAAGAGCTCATCAACATCAGGCATGGGCTCTTTTGGGTCAGTGAATTGAACAAATAGATGTCACAAAAACCACTTGCGATACTCAGCCGACATCCCTGCATCTTCCACCTGTGGCATCATATCCCAAACACCATACCTAAGCTATTCAATCTATATACAAGCTAACGATAGTCCACCTACTCTCCCCACGTCAATCTCTTAGCCTATACCCTAGCATAGAGTGTCATACCCTGTGACATATCCTACACTCAGCCGAACCATCAGAGTACTCTCCCAAATAAAAATCTCTCAATGACTAATGGTGATCAACCTATCATCCATCAAGGTGAAAACATATATGGTAACTCCTCATCATCCTCCTACCACATCTCAAAATTTAGATATGGCCTCCATACTACCTCATCAATATCATCAATGGTACGTCTCCAAAAATCAACTTTTCCCAAATGATTCTGGACAATTATGCCATCATATAGAAAAGCATATGGATAACCATGGACCCATACTCAACCTGAAACTGGCCTCATAATTGACAGATGCTCCCAAGTCCATAACTATAATAATACCACACCTGTAGAAAGAGTTGCACTGCACTGATATACAATCTCATGAAGATCATGATATAACTAAGCCAAAACACAAGAGCCCCAATCCAATCTTTGTGGCTATGCAATTAGGTCCTCTAAAATCTGGCCCTATCCGACTACAAAACCATGACCTCTCCTATCTAGAAAAAGAAATCCCCCAATCACAGCTCCTAATAACGCTGGTAAAGTAGGAAAAGAGGCAAACTGTGCCCAATTAATGCAATCATCATTAATGGTGTTATATCCAAACACCCATTTGCATACACTACTATCATGCACTGAATCATAATACACCCGCTCTCCATGAGTTAGGATCCTCAATAATCTATACACATCCTCTGGCATAATAGTCATCTCGCCCAAAGGTAAATGAAATGTATTATGGTCAGAGTGCCATCGCTCTACCATAACTATCAACAGACCTTGGTTCAACTAAAACTAAGGGAGATCTAATAGAAAACTGAGTCCACATGTCTCAATAGTATGCCTCTCAGGAGGCGTAAGCTCATATACTAAATAAAAAATCCACAATGCTACACCTCATACCCACAACTTATGGTAACATTCCTACATTTTGAAACAAAGTGAATCATGTTAGTCTTTCTCTTGGTGAACCATTCTACGTCAATGAAAACACATTAAATCTATATTTTCTCTAACTTGAGTGTATCAACTTATTTCTCCTAGCCTCTATATCGTGAGGCACGAGGACAATTCGTAATCATTTTTAATCATATCTGATTGACCTATCAAACATTCATCATTATGACTTTTCTAATATCCTAAACACTACATGACATTCTAGATGAACATTTTATAGCTTAGAATCTAATTGGGTAATTTGGATGATCAATCACAAGGATTTCATCTATTTTCCTATATCAAATTTCCAATTTAATGGTAGGTGGAACTTAACTTAGTGTATGTGACTTTTTAAGCCCCATGACTTTTAAATCTTTAAAAGTGGCTCTTTACAAATTGGAGGCGGTGCTTAAGTAATTAGGTGGTCTTTTATAGGCCTATGTGGATTTTCAACACTCATACATGGCCTTTAAACACTAGGGTTATTTAGGTGGCTCATTACTATTTGGGTTACAATTTTTCCATAGCTCCTATGTGGGTAAGGACTGTGCCTATGTGGATTTTCATAGCATGGAGGCAGCTTTTCTATGCCCTACATGGAATTTTATCTATCCTATGTGGCATTTTGCTAAAATTTTCCTAGAAAGTATTACAAACATGAATTAAATGCTATTTTAAGAGAAATAAATGCACTAAGAGAGTTCAAACCACTCATCGGAGGCCCGTATTCAGGAGGTCTTTGATATCTGCATGCTCACTTGAACCTATGCTCTTGAATGGGGACCACCATCATTGTCAATCGTCAGAGGCTTAGAGCAAAATCTCAATAGTAAAAGGTGAAAATGAATAGCAAATTTGGCTTTTTCAACCTATTTAAGCTATTTTAACCTATTTTGTGAGATTTTTTGACCCAGTCAAACCTAATTTGCATATTCTGCACACTGGGGCATTTGTTCGCCATCTTGCAACCATCATTATTATCAGAAATGCAATCATCTTGGATCTCTTCCATCAGCATTTGTTCATCAAAAATTTTTACCTATGATCAATATGATTTCATTTCTGAGGGGGCATCATCATATCATCCAACTGGAATTCTATAACATACCTTGTATGAAATCTGGGGCATTAAAATTTCAAACTTTATCAGTAGGGTTTCATATCAGAGCATCATATCAAGGTTTCATATCAGGGTTTGATATTAGAGATTTCATATCAGGGTTTCATATCAGGGTTTCATATCAGAGATTTTATATTAGGGTTTCATATCAGAGAATCATATCAAGGTTTCATATCAGGTTTTCATATCAGTCAATCAGCTCTTCAGTATTGAATCAATGATCAGGACAATCAAACTTTCCTTGAATCAATGCGCTTCATACATCAATTCAAAGAGGGGCATTTGTAGACACCTAAAATTGATTAGGTGTATCTCAAGCATTCAAAATTGTAAATTTCAGACAAGTGCTTCAAAATCAAACCTCAATGCATTAAAATAGACCAAATCAAATGGACATTTATCGAATCAAGAGGACTAAAATCAAATAAAATTAAAAGATCAAATAATCATGAAATCAAATAATTAAATTCAAGCCTAAAAGGGATTAATCAAATTATGCAATTGATTTTTCAATTGTATAGTTCAAATCAAAAAGATCAAATCGAACCCACTCACTCTTCCATGGCTAAATTAATTAAATGATTGAGTTATTTAATTCCTAATATCTTTGAGACAACCAACCAATTTTCCCTCCATTTGAAAACACCTCAAATCTTTTGACTTAACCAAACTTTGATCATGATCAACTCACTCTACCCCCTACGCTTGGGAAAATGCTATAAATACAAGTCATTTCCTTTGTGTTTGGGATCCAAGAATTTCAAGAGAAAAAGCATCCTTACTATAGGCATTTGAGAGCATTTGAGACCTTTTGAGAGCATTTCAACATTTGCATAGCATTTAGTATATCATGTTTATGAGCATTGTTGTTTTCTAATACATCTTGGAGCATTTTGAGCATTTTAAGCTAGATTTGAACATTTTTTATCATTTATTTCTCATTCTAGGATTGTCCTTGAGAGAGATTAAGCCTAAGAGCTCTCTTAACAAATCTTAGATAGAGAACCATGAGATGAGATGGATTTTTAGCTTCAATTCTTAGATTAAATCATATTTTCTTTCCATAGAATTGTTGTTATTAGTCCTAATTTCATGAAGGTGTTAATATTACACACACAATAGCTATCTGAGAGTGCGGTAGTGACATTTTCCCCGATCTCTCCTTGCATATTTTTTGATGTCGAATACAACACCTAAGAATTTTAGATTTTTGGGGAGTACCTTCTTCTGCCATCATTTATTCTAGGGTCACCTTCTTTGAAATTAATCTTTGTTTCCTAGTGAATCATACTTTGAGTCATTGAGGAAAGGCCATAATGTTGGCATCTTTCATGGAGGGATATTTAAAGTAGTCATTTCCCACTCTTGAGTTGCCCTTGCATAAGATAGGATATTACTTTCTCCTTCATTCCTTGGGGGTGTCTTATTGGAAGGGGGTGAGAGTTCATTAATAATGGAGTTGACCATTTTATGTGCCTCTACGTGGGCCTTCACTAAATCTTCCTTATTTTGTTATAATTTTTTCTCCAATTCTCTTTGACACTCTTCCTCCTTTTGTAACTTGGTAAGATCTTCTTGCTTCCGACAATCCTCTTCATCTTTCTTTAATTTATCATCTAGTTGCATTTTCCTTTTCTCTACTTTGTCATTAAAAATTGATCATTTTGGATGAGGTTCATATTTGGGTCATTGACCTCCATGTAGGAAGTCTCCCTCTAATATCATATTTTCTCTAAAACTTGGCACTAATCATCCTAGAAATGCCTTGAAATAGAGGATATTGAACTTTTCCAAAATGGTACCTAGGTTGGAATGTCTAGTATATCTAGTGGTTTTAGAATTTTTTCCCTTCTAGATGTTTCCTTTGTGACCTATAAAATATGTGCCATCATGTCCTCATCAAAGATGGTTTATTCATTATCTTCTTCCATAATGATGGTTTGGAGCTCCCTGTAGTTTGGTTGGTAAGATGATGTCCCCTCATATAGAGTACTTGTAATCTATTGTCCTACTTTGATCTCTCCTTCCCTTGTAGTTTTCCATATAAAAACCCTTGGTGTTTCCACTACTTTTATTGGGTCTAGTGATAGGTGATAGGTGACCCTTTGGTTAAAATTTGTGATTAATCTTTGGTATTTCTGAATGTGTTAACTACTTGAGTAATAGTTTAGTTGGGGAATTTTTGGTTGGGGCCTTTTATGCACTAGACCCACTACCTTTTTGGCTACCCTTGTCCCTTTTTATCTTATATCCTTTGGTGGCCTCAAACAATAGATTTCATTTTCTCTTCTCCTTTACTTTATGGAATCCTTTGGTAAATCTTAAGTTTAGGTACTTATGGCTTCATTAGGGCTACCCCAGCAGTCACTGTGTCAATTATTACATATTGTTTTAATAGCCAATTGAAAGGAGATAGGTTATGTTGGTTTTCCTTATTCTTTGCATATGCGGGGCCCAAGTCCTCCCCATCATCAAAGAAATCCTTAGGCATATCTCTTTGGATTTTGAAATTCCTCATTTAATATGTTGTGAGGTATAAATATTTATTATTCCAAACATCAAAATCATCTAGAAACCCCACTTAGAAGTCCTCTAGTGCCTATTTGTGGCCTGCATAAGTGTTTAGAAGGATGTTCTTGATCCATTTATTTGGGTCATATATCTCGCAAGTGTAATCAAATATGTTTATATTAACGCTTTGCAACTCATATACCATACCCATTATTGCTAAAAAATTGAGGAACTTTTCATACCTAAGGGAGAATGGGAAATCAACACGTAGGTTTTGATTTTAGGTCACCAAAGCCTGAGGTTCCACTATTTTCTTACAATTGTTTTAGTATAATTCTATCACTGCAATGCGAGAAAGAAGGAAGGGTTTACCTGTGAATCCATAAAGCTTGATACATGTAGATATTTTTATCTAGAGGAACCAAGTCCCCCAAGTCTCCATGAGGTCCATGATGTCCTTGGAAAACCTATATCCCATGTCATTAATGTGCTTATTCATGATAACATAAATAAAAGGAACATCATTGACACACTTGAAATGATTTACTGCTTCCTTGATCTTAATTCTGTACCAGTGATCCTATGGTGTTACATCATTAGGGTTATCTAACATCCTACCCCTTGTGTCCAACTTGGGGTGGTGAATCCTAATTTGATCAATAATCCATATGACATAGGAATTAACATAGAATTTCTTAGTGTCTACGAATTGGTAGAAATGAATTAGGTTGAAGTGGTCCTTTCCATTGATTATTTTCATGGTATAAATACATACACGGGTCATAAAACTAGTATTACTCATTCCTTAAGACCTTTCTCAAAATTAAAATAATATCCTAGACCC
Organism: Thuja plicata; assembly: GCA_018584345.1. Lineage (NCBI taxonomy): Eukaryota > Viridiplantae > Streptophyta > Pinopsida > Cupressales > Cupressaceae > Thuja > Thuja plicata. The sequence continues at coordinate 1,293,149 of MU223371.1, read as the reverse complement.
TCAGCTTGAAGTCTTCCCTATTGATGTGGTCTATGATCTTTCTTACTGTCTCCCTTTATTGAGTTAGCCAATATTTCTTGAGATATTTTTATTTTGTGAATCTTGGGTCATATACTCCTAGAGTGCCTTTTCCTTCCCATGTTAGGACTATGGTTTGGAATTTTTGGATCTAGAATATTTTCCCAACAACTGTTGGAGTCAAATATACCACCATGTTTCCTTTGTCATTTGTGCATCGTCTAGTGTCTAGGTTATTATGGTGGGAAATTGTCATGATGGGTTTGGGAAATTATACTACCTAAGGGAAAATCGTGGCTTGTACCAAATCATAACTATTGAATTTTTTGTAGAATTTTGCACTAGGAAATGAATTCACTACATTTTTTTTGATAGCCTCTAGATCTATGTCCCCAATTATGATATCCACTATATTTTGGACCATCCTTTCCAACTTGGATGATCTTAGCTGTTGTTGCTATTGATACTTTATTGTAATGGGGAGTTTCTCTAGTTGTATCCCTAATTTCAATTTCATCCCAAATACAAAAAAAAATGATGAGAGCTTCCATGTAATTAGAAGGATATTACAAAAAGGAAAGAAAGACAAAGATTAAATCATTTAAAACCATTGCAATTCAGCCTTTTGGAGTTATACTTGTTCGTAGGTTTATGATTACTCTTGGGGTCCAAAGCACAATATAAGACTACCAAAAATTTATGGGATGAGGGATATCTGAGAGTCTGTGACTCTAGAATGGTCTCTTTGCTATAATTCTTGACTTTAGAGTATGAAGTTTAGACTATTAGGTTTGGGACTACCAAAATGCTAATATCAAAATAGGTGAAGCATGACTATAATTCCTACAACCAGGGTTCTAGAAAGACTCGTTATCATCTTAATGCTTTAGTTTCAAGGAATCGTGGAAAAACATCTAGGTTCACATTTCCTAGAATATTTCTAATTTTGGTATGGTTGGAGCTAGAACTGTAGACCCAAATTTCTGGAGTATGTTTTGTGCTAACTAATTTATCTTGAATTGGATTATATTGGAACTTTGGAGTCCAAGGATTTTTGAATGATGATTCTAGTATCAAGGATTTTGAAATATAATTAATTTATTTGGGCACTTTTATAATTTTTTTTGTCTAGGATGAGTGACTTAGGACTCCCTAAAGACATCTATCAAATTGGGAATGTGTTAACTACAATTCCAAACCCAGGGCTCAAAATAACCTACATGTTTTGAGAGTTGGATTAAGGACCTCAAAAAACATGATAAACTAAGATATTTTCTTTTGGATTCTAGAGTTTAACATCCTAGATGAGTCCAACACTTGGGCAATTTTGTACTTCTGGTGATTCCCTAGAGCCCAGGGATTCCAAGGAAACATGCTTAATTTTCAAGGGACTTGGTGAATTTGTGTGTAAGGAACAAGAAATGAATTGTAGTCACCCTAGCTCATCTTTGGTTGTAGTTCACAAGATAAGCTACATTAAAAAATCTAGGGCCAATTTGTGGGTTGCCAATAGTGGGGTTCTTGGATAGAAAGGTGTGACCTATGTCCATGTGTGTTTGTATAGACTATGGAAAAAATAATGACACCTTGAAAGCCCTAATTTATTGCATTCTTGGCATAATTCAAGGATGTATTTTGACTTTAAGAATTTTGTAGATGTGCAAAGGGATTAAGGGTTGGATTTGAGGCACTAACCACTAGATTTTGAGGGGGAATCCTTATTTCCTAACCTATAGGGACAAAACAATTGCACCATGAACAAAAGGGTTAAAATAAAAGATAATGAGATACACAAGTAACAAAAAGAAAAATTGGAGGAAGGAAGAAATCCTACCTCTAAACAAGTGAACCAAATAAGGCACAAGAAAATGCATGAGAATTTGTTGGTGCAAGGTTAAACTTAATGATATAATTTCTGGGTTGGAAGCTCGAGTCACACATAAGGATATACTATTTTTTGGAACCTTTGTGAGTGAAAATGATATATACAACTAATTTATTGAATTTAATTCATTTATTAATTTCTTCAGGGGCTCTAAAGCTTCAACAAGCTAGAGATTGGAACCCCAAAATTCAAGAATTCATGACCTTGAAGGAGAGAAAAAAAACCAAAGAGGACTCTGGGGTCAAGAATCTTAGAGGGAAAAATTAAAAACAAGGGAAGACAAGGGAAAACAAGGAGAAAAACAAGGGGGAACATAAACAAAAGGATGACCTAACAATTGCCAAGAAAAATGTAGGGATAAGTATGCAAGGGCATAGCAAGACATATATTGTCAGTTGTGGTTATTTGATAGAGAAATATTGTAGCCATTCAACATTTTTTTATTCTATATAGATCTCATGATGACATATGCCATAATTTTTTAAAAGTTTTATTGAGTTGATATATATGCCATTTTTGTATACAATTGTGTATGCTTGATTATTTTATAGGTTGATATAGAAAAGTTCATAATTAGTATAATTTATTTTCTTTGTGGATGGATTCCTACTTTGTAACATAAATTTTGAATGTATATTTATTTTATAATGGTTAAGCATTATGAATACTAACATGTTACAGATTACTGATGTTGTACTTCAATAGAAAGTTTATAAATTACAAAATTGGTATTTGATCTACATTATGTGTGAAATTTGATTGCCGTTGGCAACTTCATGGAATTTATGATCACTTCATATTTTTATTATTCATAACATGGATGATTAGTAATTACATATCCAAATAAGAAAAATTGGATTTAGTTTCATGTGATACCTCCTCTTCTCTTTAACATATTTGAAGATATAGACACTATATCATCCTAAATTCTAAGTACCTATAATTATATCTTTTTAACCCTTCTCTATATTACCTCTCTCTTTGGGGAGAAGCATTGAGGATTTGTGTTAACTCTTCTCCAAATATGTGCCTCCCCCATGAGAATACCTTGGTCAAAGGTGACTATTCACCTCATGATACCTCACCTTCTATTCAATTCAAATACTCTCCCTTTAGGGATGAATCTTTAGTGAGTTATTATTTACCCCCTCCTACTATTTTATTTATTCAAAGAGATGTTCCAACTCTTCACGATTCACATATTAGGGATGAACCATTGAAAAATTATGTTGATTATCCTCTCCCCTATGAAAGAACTTGATTGAAAGAAGATGGTATTATATGGTAAAGGATACTAGTGTAATTAATATTTCTTCTATTCATTTCAATGGTCTTCCTTCTACAAATGAAGTATTAATGAGTTGTGTTTGTCCCTCTCTAATTTTTTTTTTAATCATGAAGATAATTTAAAGAAAAGGATAATATCCTTGATGATCACCCTACCATAAATGAAACCTTTTAGAACAAAGAGCCTAACCAAGTTAATATTGTTTAGGATTTGGGTAGTGAAAAGCCTGATATTATTGTCCATTTTCATCAAGGCACCTCTCAACCTCAAAAAAAAACAATTATTGTGGTAAAGGGTTCTTGAAAACATTATTATCATGTGTTTATCACACATATAATACAATAAATAATAGACAACCTACCCATTCAGTTGTCCCTCCTCTTTTAGCTTCTCAACTAGTACTTCCTTCTGCATCCTATCTTCCTCAAAATCTTGAAAACAAATATGATGGTAGAAAAACTTCACACTAGTCCTCCCAAGATATATCTTTTTGAGCTCATTAAAAATTTATCTACATATCATGAAGCATTAAAATAAGCCTTTAGAAACATGACTATTCCACCTCCTATGAAAAATAATTTAAATTCATTATTGGAATGTATGAATGCAACCAACACTCAAGATAAGATTGTGGTTTCTCAAGATGAGTTTCACCCGTAGCTATGACAATGTTGCTAAAATAATTTAGGTGTTATAATATTACACATTTAGGTAGGTCCTATTATTTTACCCACACTTATTCATGTCATGCATGATACTCTCACTTATAATATTGTATTGGGATGACCATGGTTACATGCCATGTGAGATGTTCCTTCAAATCTTCATCACAAAGTGAAATTTATCTTGTACCATCTAAAATTATAATCACCTCAGTAATAAACAATTTTATTTATGTTTAGAACCCTCTTTAGTACCTTTCACTATAGTTTGCATTATAGGTCTTCACATAAGAACTTAATGAACACCTAAATTCAAATTTTAATTTTCTCTGTCTTTAATCTTTTGCAAAATTGACGTAATTTCATGTTCCTAAGAAATATCCTCCCCTTTTGATCTAATCTAATATTTTGTTTCATCTCCTAGGCCCTATTACAAATTTTGTGGCCTTTTTCTTATCTCCCAACCCAAGAATTAGATGTTGCCCTGAGACCCATATCCTATGGCTGCCTGGGACCTCCTAAATAAATTTGGCCCTTTTTCCTATGGTTCACAATGTTTGGAACATTCTGCACCTGAGTGTGGAACATTTTAAACATTCTACACCTTGGGTTTTGGGTCCAAATTTGAATTGGCACTCAGGTTGACATTTTGGAAGTATTCCCAGATCTATAGTCAGCCTCCACATCCAGATCTTTCTAATTTTCTATGAAATAAAGCAGCATACTTCATTTATAGAATATGAAATCAATTTCAATGTGAAGGCCCCAATTTGAATCTATCTCATGAAGTTAAGTCTTGTGGAATCAAATTTATAATTGATCTCCATCAAGTAAATCTCTCAAAGATGGATCATTCTATCAATGATCATTATAGGATATCTTCACCATTATATCAATTCATGAACTCTTTCTATCATCAAATATACATCCAACTATGGAGTTTCAAATTGGTTGGGAATTCTATTAGCAGACTACCGACTGCTAATTGTCTTGTACTCTTCCTCTCTAGGATTGGCTATAGGTTCTTGTCATTTTTTAGATCTAGAATTTTGTGGTTCATATTTGTCTCTCTACATTTTAGATCTATGTTTATTTTTTTCTTTCAATTACATATACATTAATTGAATTACATTTAGGGTTTACTCTAATGCACTAGGGTAGATTCTTTATACACTTTTCTCATAGCAATTTACACACACACACACACACACACACACACACACACACACACACACACACACACACTTCATGAGAACAACACACACTTTTATCTTTGATTATCAACTATCTGTGGAGGTGGAAATTACCAAAATAGAGGGTTGATCAAGTAAAAATCATAAATAGCCACCCACACACACAAACTCCTAGATTTGAAAGTTTAGAAGACTACAGAATATGCTAATAGTGCATAGGAGGCATCTCAGCACTAAGATAGGTAGTCTGCAATTTGTTCAGGACCAAAACCATGGGTGCAAAATGTTCCAAAAATTTTGCACCCTCATAAAAATAGTGAAAATTTTAGGGATTGCTAATTATAGTGCAAGGATCTTGGATCTATAGTAATAGGTGTGTGGTACAACAAAAGTATAAAAATAAGATTTGAAGCTCTATCATCCATATTTCATTACACGTGTACACATTTAATTTCTATTTTCCTATTTAGCATTAGTATTTACATATTTTGACAGATTTGATCATTGAGTAGGGTATGTGCAGGATCATGGTATACCAACCTATGGCCTTAAGTGGCAATGAAAATTTAGAAAATCAGGGTTAGTCAACTTGACGTAAAAATTTTAACATCTTATCAACCTTATGTGATAAAGTTGTAAGAACAAAATTTGTAGGAAATTGAATGTAGTTTCTAAACTACTAGCCCTTATTTGAAAAAAAAATCTAATTGTTCAATATTTTAGATTTATATGTAGTAGTACAAATTTTTTAGGAAAAAAGATAAAAAGTACATGTATGTCTGACCACCTTAGTCACAATCAAATGATGATATATTTTCACAAGATTCTAAATATAAGTAGTAGACCCATGCCCAGATGTGATGCATATTTTTGTCTAATTTTTTACCAAATAAATAATTAATTATGAATTCTTCTACAACTTATTCAAAATTAAAAAAAACTCTCGTGTCTGACCACCTAAAATAATTCTAAACTTTACAAAATTGTAAAAAAAAAAAATTCTTATAGTAGGCAAAGCATAGAATGTGACACATGCTTCAGATTTCAAAAAGGTTAAACCATTTGAAAGTTATGGTTGTTTTTCAATCACTCTATCAATTAGGACTGTAGAGATAACTCAACTAGAAAATAAGTAATAATTACTTACTGAACTTGAATTCTGACAACAATTATATTGATGGAAATTTGATAATGTCCTAAGAAACCCTTTTCGTTTGATCAATTTTGGGTGAAAAAAGGTCGTCAGCAACATTGTCTATGTCTGTAGATTAGAGGAAATATGGTGTACACCTCATTTGTGATGACCATCCACGTTTGGCATTGGAAAGTTAAAACACAAAAAAACTACCAAGCCTAATCATATATCTGATATCATCGTACATCTGATATTATCGTATATCCGATATCTTCCACCCAAATAAAAAATTTTGATTTCAAACCTCTTTTCAATTTTATGATTCATATTTTTTCAATTTTATGGTTTTATATTTTTAGTTTATATGTTATAAATTTTAATTTTTTTAATATTAATATTAGATGGTAATAGCATTAGTATTATATAAATATTTAAATATTAGTATTATATTATTATTTATTTCTCTATTTTATAATAGTATAATATTAGTATTAATTATTTATTCATGTTTATAGTATAACAATAATACCTAGGAGAGAGAGTAGGAACTGTAGAGAGAGAGGGAGTAGGAAGTCTCTTTCTCTCTCTATTAGGTAGAGAATATAATATTAATATTAAAATAACATTAATATATTGTTTAAATATAATAGTAATACGTAAAGTAAAATAAAAATAGGATGAAAATGAAAAGCTTGATTCCAAATTTGGGCAGGAGATATCGGACATCTGTTAATATCGGATATCAGATATTCTTTACTGGTATCCAAAAGAAAAAATTGATACTTTGGGTCCCTGTCTGAGAAGCACATTTTTCTACAGAGAATTTCACGGGAAATAAGTTGTGGAAGGAAAAAAAAAAATTTTGACCCTTTCTGTTGGAATTTATATAGTATCAAAGGTTGCATCACCTTTTTGGTCTCACCATGGGGAGTAGTAGTCGTTGAAAGCATAAACGAAAGATGAAGCTCACAAATAAAGAGATTGAAGTGTATAGAGAAATGGATAGGGTTGCCCATCAGAATAAGAGACAAGGTATGTTAAATTTTAATGAAGATGTGAGCATAGGCTCACCTTTAAATGTGGTTTCAAGTGAAGAAGAACATGAATTTGAAATGATTTATGACAATAATATTGAAAATGAGAATGTAGGGATTGAAGATGAAAATGTAGGATTTGAAAATGAAAATGTAGATGTGGACAATGGAAGTATGGACATTGACAATGACAATCCACTATTTGAATATGAAGGAATTGACAATGATAATGGTGTACAAGAACCAAATCAGTGTTACACATCTCCAAATTATATGAGAAATGAAGTCCCTTGTGAGGAAGAAATACAAACTTCAAATTGGAGACCTTCAAGAACAACAAAATGGTTACTTGAAATTGATGAGAACATAATGAGAAATTTTGATGGCAAGTGATCAGAAAGAACCATTCGGTTGTGGGTTTCAAAAAATTTTGATCAATTTTTTAGCCACAAGACATTGGTTGAGGAATGTAAATGGTTTATGCAGTTGTTAAAGATGCATAAGATGAGTCTTATTCTAGCCAAATTGAAGATTGGTGTGAATAAGAAAAAGGAGAGGAATTTTATTATTATGAGAAATATTTGTAATGCTCTCAATTATATTGGGAAGACTACTAAGTAAAAAGAAAAGAGATCCACTAGGAGGGTTATTACAACCTCCTTAGTAAGTCATCATTTGAGAAAGGCTCATTTGATGAGACAAACTTGTGTTGACTTGAACCTAAATCATAAAAATTTAGATAGAGAACTTGCAAGAAAAGAAAGACTTGATGATCCTCTTCAAAATGATACATGGGCTTATGGTGGGTGACTTCCACACTGTGATAATAAGCTTATCGATGATGTGAAGGATCAAATTCAACTATTTTGGCAGTCTAACTCAAGAGTGTCACCAAATGTGAAGGATGTCTTAAAGTTGAGAATTGGCATTTGAGACCATACCCCGCATCCAAAAAATTATTTGGAGGTGAGTCAAACAATGTTGTTTAGAATATTTTGTGAGACACATTCAATATTGCAAATATCACAAAGGGATTTTGAAGAATTGAAGCATTTTTTTTGTGTGCCTCTTAACATTCGAAATACCTATTGTTGCAAATATCATGTGGAGTTTTCAATGCATCATGAATTGTTACGATCCATTCATTTTAATTTGCATACTATAAGTAAAATGTTGGAGGAGTGTGGTGCAAGTTCTCTTCCAAAATCATCAAGAGACTTGCTAGATCATTTTTTATGTCCTAGAGATAATGAATGTTTCTTTTATAGACAATATTTCTTAAATGACAAGTGCTCAGAGTGTGGTGGGCTAGTGAATTTTGTTTCATGTTTTCATGAGGGCTGTGAACATGATTTTGGAAAGACAATTGTCCAAAAAAGGTATATGAAACTATTAAATATACATTGAAAAGTGGAGGTGAAGGCTCTTGATGTGAGTTGATTACAAAAGAATGCAATGTAGCTGATTTTATTTTAGATTTTAGGAAGAATCTTTTTTACAAGTATGCAAGGCATAGTCACAGGTCTGTGGTTGGTTCAACAATTCAAGATTTGTAAGGAAACTTTCCTGATTGGCACTATTATATCATTCATTGAATTTGTATAGAAGTATACATTGTAGCCCCAAAATGAGTTGCGAGTTCAATATTATAATTCTATTCAAGTTTCTATTTTTTGTGCACATAACATATAGGCATTCCCTTGATAGTATTAAAGATGACCAAAAGATAATCTGAGAATACCATTTTAATATGAGCGATGATAGATCTCACTCTCATGAGTATGTCCAAAATTGCATTGAGAACTATTTTGAGTCGGTGCAGAAAAATGACATTTCTATGGATAGACATCTCATTTGGTCAGATACTTGCATAGGTCAATTCAAAAATGCTCGTATGTTTTATTGGTTATGTAGAATGCATGTAGATAGAGGTGTACCTCATATTTGGAGATTTTTTGAGGTTTTTCATGGAAAAGGGGAGCATTATGTGATGCACTAGATAGGGTGTTGGACTGATCAACAAGGTAAGATGCCCAAACTTGGTTTACAAATGAACTATCCTTCCAAGTGCACAATGACTCCAATAGACCCAATTCAACCAAGGTTATCCTAGATACGAACCAATGATAGATTTGATGTATATGGGGTGTTTAAGGACATATAAAAGGGGTTTTATGGTTTCTAGGATCCTCCCTTACTCACAATGGAAAAATGTCTTCAAACTGGCCTAGAGACCTAATTGACAATCTTGTTGCCCAACAGTGAGCTCATTAGCCTTCAAACTCTTCACTTTCCCATAAAACTAAGGAAACAAAATGTATATTCAGACACCCTTTTGGCCATATGAAACATATCAAAAGCTTAGGTACTGGTACTTTTGATGAAATTGTAGTACCCTGACTATACTCCTGCAAATGCACTCAAAACTTGATGATTTAACAAAGAAACTACATCATAATCATGTCTTTAAGGTCTCAACTCTTGGGCAGTGACCTAAAATGACTCAAAACCTCTAATTCTAAGAGGAATTAGACCCAAACCATAAGGAACCCCAATAGCCCCAATTTGGTTGCTTCAAACCCTTAAATCTAGGGCTTCACCAATCACGACCATCCAAACTCTTCCAGGAACAATTGGTGGTTGATACACCATTCATACCACCCCACAAGAATATTCCAAGCATAAAAAGGCTATGTTATTGTTAGGGATTTTTCTTGTATGAATCACAGTGCTTGAAATAACTAATTGAACACCATGCTTCCTAATACTGATTCAGGGACAAGAAAAGCCTAATTGCTAAGAACTGGATAAGGTCCTTCAAAATTTTTGAGCTCCACATATGCTCAGGTAGGTTTTACCTTTTATGATAAATATTTACACAGTATGTTATAATGTGGACACTGATTTGCTATGTACCTTAGTGAAACCAACTGATAAATCACCTTGCAAATGACCAAGCATAATCAGATACAAGATATAACCATACAAACTATGATCCTTAATATAGAAAAAACCAGTGATACAAGGATTTTCATCCTTCTTCCTTTTGATTTAGGAGGGATAACCTAATGATTCACTCTCTAAGGAATCACTAAAGTGGACACTGTCCTGCTGACATAGGTCCTTACTGAGTTCAGCTCATTTGTTCTTAGTAACAAGAGTATATTGATTAATTTGATTTTGATATTGGATGAGGAACATACTACAAACTATACTTCAGACCAGTGCCTATCCCTTGGGAAAAGAGTCAATGAAAATATGAATCCACAAAGATAAAATAACGGAGATACTGTAGAGTGCCTTACAAACTACATGTGGCTGAGATAGATTTCCTTACAAACTATCCTCTCTTGTACATACATCTGCATCAAATCCTTATCACAATGTTTTTCTCTCTGAAATCATCTATGAAACTTAGTCCTCTCTCTGAAATGAACTCATAAACAATTAGACAAACTACCTTGTAGCAGGTGTATTTCAGATGCCTTACAAGTGAAACACACTAGAACACAAACAAAATGCAAAGTGACAAGATAATATGAAAGAGGGAAAACCACACTGTATTCTATTATTGTATTCTGCTTCAACATATCCAGACAAGAAGCTTTCATGAATATACAAAGATACAAAAGTATAACTTACAATAAAATTTCCACATGACCAATACGGACCTGCTCTAGGCAGAGGAAAGGAACCTTTAACAACTACAACTCTTTTGCTATATATAGGGTTATTGACCATCTTGGAATCCGTTAAGGATGCAACAAGCTTCGGATGGTCAAAGAAAACTTAACCCTAAAGTATAGATATTTCTTTTTCTTCTCCTCATCTGGCGACTGCAATCAGATTTGTAGATGGTAGCTGGTAGTAGTTATGTTAAGTCCAGATAGCTATCCTTTCCTACTCACCTACATTCTCCTATTACAATAACTCTCCATCTTGTTTTGAATAGTGCAGTGCCAAGATTTCTTCTACTACAAGCTTCCTCTTCTTGGGTGTATTCATCACCTACCAAGCTCTCACTTCATTGTCCTATGACCACTTGAAGTCTTGAATACTCTATACCTGCACCTGTGAAATTTGAGCCATAACTTTGTTCATCTACAACACCCTGAATCTCTTTTTCCTTTTATCGATATTGAAACAAATCTAAATCATAGATATCAACAGACTGCCCTATGCACAATTTCCTACAATTAGAACCTTTTAATCAACTTTGGGACACTGTAAACCAAGCAAATATACTGTATTCATTATCTGTCTTACATCCTAGCAACTCTTTTTGCACAGTGATCAAAATGCAAGGCTCTGATTGGCTGCTAATGATTCACCTCATCATATCAGAAGACTGCCACCACTTTTTAAATTTCAGGATCAAGCGACTGTGTGACTGCATGAAGTCTCTTTGTCGTGGGACTATGTCACTAACCCTAGCTCCATCTTGAGACTTGGCGACAATGTGCCCTTTTTAACCTTGGCCAACCTGAGTTACAATCTGGCGACTAGGCGACACAAGTGAAATCATAGTCATGAAGAGTTAACATTAACTCATTATTGATTCCCAGACCTTGTGACTAGCTGCCTTGGTTAACCTTGATGGTTGTCTCCTTGTCGCTGAATGCTTTCTTTCTATTTTGAGACTACGCGACAATGCCTAGTCACCAAGTCAGGAGATACAAGTCCTGAGCTTTTGACTTTATCATAATAGTTTGTACGTACCCTTTTTCTGCTTCTAGCGACTGTGCGACATACCCTAATCACCAAGTCGGGAGGACTTTTTCCATAGGGCACTTTGCTTCCCAGACTTCGTGACCGCCCTTGGATCTTCTGATTTCTTCATCTGACAGGCATCATTTAATCACCAGATTTTTAGGCATACCCTTAAATCTTTCTAAGACTCTACGACTGAGGGCAACATACCTTAGTCTCGAAGTCGCTGAACCCTTTTCCTCCTTCTAGCGACCAGGGGACAATCACTTGAACGTCCACCTGCCATATGACACATGTCACTCGATCACTGGTTCATTCATTGCATACTGAGGAGCTGAGTCATCATCCTATTCTGGCAACATCCTGACTGTAGACCACAGACGGTTAGTTGCAGAGTCTCGATTAAAATTTCTTATCTGTCGTTTCATCACAAGACTACGCGACTAACTGCCTGACATAACCATTAGCTGTGATTGATCTGGCGATAACGCAACATGAAGTAGTCACTGAGTCTGAAGACCTTTTCTTAACTATTAAAAACTTTCTCGCGATCACCCGACTGAGCAGTGGGTGCCACCTTCGCAAAGGCTTATGATATAATGATCCTGCGATTTCCCGACTAAGAAGAGATCGCAAAGTCTCAGAACACTGAAGGAATATTCTAAATTATTATGAGACCACGTGACACAAAGGAAATTAAAAGTCAGGGAGACAAAAGGAATATTCGATCGGGGTCTCACGACAAGGTAATCTCAATTAAAACACATGTTTTAAGTGAAATGAAAAAGTAACGCTGAAACAGAAGCGCCATGACTTAGGGTTTAAATTTCATCATTTAACACTTAGCAGCTTAAGGGTTTTTAGGGTTTTCATGAATTGAGCAAGGTTAAGACCTAAAGACCTAAAAAACATGACAGAGGATAGCCAGACTGAACAAGAAGGCTGAATTCGGTAAGCTAGAATGCAGAGAGCAGGACAAGGAACGAGGAAAACTGGCAAAACAAGAAATAGCACCAACAGTGGCTCTAACTAAGGATAGTTAAATGCAAGTTTATATTGAGAACCATAGATCTCTGGAGTAGCAGACCACCACAAAAAATTCAAAAAGCAGATTTTATCTTTTTCATTCTTCTCGACTTTCCACTTCTCAAAAACTTTCTCTCTTCTCAAAAATGGGGAAACCACTAACTGAAAGCAAACACACAACTGAAAGGAAAGCAACTACACAAAATGTACATCATCTACAAGAGACCAGAATCCCACAAACTGAGATCAACACTTGCCTCTGTCATAGACCTGATTTTCATTTGCATTTTCTAGAGGTAAGCCAAGAATATCATTGATATCAGTTGTACCAATTTCATATACACCTTCAATCTCCTTGCTTGGCAAAAAAATAACTCTCTTTGTTTTCATAGTGCATATAAAAACCAGACACATTTTCTTTATCTTGTTCACTATGAAAATATATATCAGCATGCTTATGAACACTAATATCAAACTGAAGTTCATCCTCATAAACTGATTCATGCATGCTATCAATCGGAAATATAAAGTGCTCAAACTCCATTTCACCTAATGAGTCATATATGTCATGAATTTGTAACTCACCTTGTATATCCAACTGGGAATCAAATGAGTAATCAGACTTGTATTCACACATGTCATCAACATCAGTCTCAGAAATTACTCCACAATCTTCCAGTGTATCTTCACAATCACACACTGAATCAGTAACAACATGAAAATAATCCTCATAAAACTTGTTATCACATGTTGGCTGATTTTCAACAATTACTTGATCATATCCTTTATCAAAAAACACAACATTTTCATCATAATCATGGTCATAACTAGAAAAGAAGCAATCTGATTTCTCTCTGTAGTATAACACTGTATCATCATCAAAATCAGAACTAACCAAATCTGAAACTTCATCACGCTCTTCAAAAAGTGGATTTATAATTCCATGCAAAGCTCCTTTGTACACATTTTGACAAATGATAAGCTGATCCGTATCAACATCCTCATCATACATCGGGTTAATAAACACCTTGAAACCAATTTCAACATCAACATGATGTGTACTTTCAGCATATGAGGAAGAAAAATCCCTTACAACTTTAGGGTATTCCTTTGCATAATTAGGTAACTCATCATTATGTGAAATGTCTTCTTCAATTACTTCTTTATCCTCATATTGCAATGATGAACTCACTTTAGAACTATCAACTAAAAGCTGATTTATACTATGCAGGGGTAAAACATCATTTTCAAATTCAGAAAAAAGAACTCTACCTTCATATTGATGAGAAAATTCACTCCCATCATTGCTCTCTCCCTCCCACGTTGCATCAGACTCATAGGAAGATGGACGAACACTTTCATTATCCTCACCTTCACTTGGATAACAAGTTTCAGACTCATCATCATCACTAGACTGAGGTATGTACTGGTCACTTTCATTTTCATTCGATGCCCCATCATGCCATGACATATCACTACTGTTTCTCTCATCACTTGAAACACAACTTTTAGCTTCCTCACTCCTACAAGACTGAGATGCATGTTCTTCAACATCATCATTAGTAACATTCTCAACACAACATAATTCATCAATAGGAGAAGCAACAACTGAAAATACTTCTTGCATTTGGGACACATCAAGTGAATCAACCTTATCATCTACTGGTGTAACATTACAAACACATGTGTTCTTTTTACCCAAAATAGAATGATCTCTTTGTAACAAAGAAACTCCATCACCACATGTTCTTAAGTCTGAACTTTCAATAACATTATTTGCAACTGCAGGGCATACTACATGCTTATATGAATTTGAAACTTTAACATGGCATTCTCTTCCTCTTTCAAATGCATCTTGCCGGCAAACACCTCTAGAGAAATAGTTCTTTGTCAGTCCATACTTGATGTTGTTTTCAATCTCTACGGCTGTCATGAATGCTTGATGCAAAGTCTTAGGTTCTTTATCCCGCAATAAATAGCTCATATCCATATCAAATGCATCAAAGTAGATAACTACACACACTTGATCACTGGGTCTACAATTTTTAGGGATATCATTATAAACTTTTCCGAATCTGATGTTAAAATTAGGAACTAGTTCTTCATTCTCAATCCTAATATGTAACAACTTAGTAAATGCAGCATGTGCACTTACTCTTTCACCGAATTGCAACATGAAGGCTGAATGTAACTCACTCCAAGAGGATATCAAATATGCTGGTAAAAAAGAAAACCACTCACGGGCATCATCTCTTAAAGTCTAGACAAACAATTTCATATAAACATCATCATGTGCGATCTCAAAATCACCCATCAAATCAACAAACAACTGAATATGTTGACTTGCTGAATCATGTTGTTTCCCACAAAATATTGGCAATTTATCTCTAATGGTATTTGGAATAGCATTGGGAAAACCATGTATGCCATCAAAACAAAATGGCATGTACCTTCTAGTAAAGATAGGTCTATTGATATTACTGATAGGCTGCCTACTAGGTGAATTGAAGCCTTCCATTCTCACAAATTTAAGAATTTATTCATCAGAATGAAAACCAGATTTCTATCTTGCAGCAAACCTATAATCTGGCCACTAACTTTCATAACAGCATACTTCAATACTTCATATCAAACTTGCTGAAATCTTTTCCTACTGAAGTATGCAACTACACTGAAAAGTTCTCCTACCTTGTGCTGAAATCACTTAATGGAGAACAACCATTTGTATAACTTTCTTTGATAAAAAGATGAAGATTACCTAGATCAGAATTGCAGCGGCTGCTCCCCTTTTCTTTTGACTAAAAATAAAGTAGATCTAGAGCCTTCTTGATGTATGCACCCTAAAATGGTCGCCTAGACTTTGGGCCCCATTTATTATTTTATCAATTTATCAAATCCCTGAATCAATATTTTCAAATATCAATTATATCAATTTCCTTGATCAAATCATAATCAA
>MU223371.1:1256689-1268232 GCA_018584345.1 Thuja plicata | reverse complement strand
CTTTTATTTAAATAAAAAATCCCCACTTTTCTTCTTATCCTATGTTGCACAAATAAAGCATTATTCTTATTTTATAAAAAGGAAAAAGACATAAAAGTCAACTTCTATTTTCCTATTGGAGGATATTCGTGCACAAGGATCAAGCTTCTTTTTATCTCCACCCTTGATTAAGATTTTTGCCTCTTAATCTCCATGGTCCATTTTCATCTCACTTCTTATAAAATGAGAGCTCTCTCCTTCATTTTCATATCTTAGGTTTTCATGCTAAAGTTATGCTGCAAGTTTTCTAGGTCATTTGGAGCTCTTTGAAGACATTTTTGCATCCAAGCTTTGAAGATCTTTTTTGCATTTCATTGTAGTTTTCATATTTGCTTTCATAGTTGCATTGTTATAGCATTCATAGTTTCATTTCATGGCATGTTAGCTTAGTTTCCTTTTATGCAATAGAATAATCTCACATAGTCTAAATAGGAAGGCTTGGTAACACTTGTTCTTTCCTTTCATAGATTAGTTGCATTGTACTTTCATTTTCATAGTCTAGTTTGCATTATCATGTAGATTTGCATTGCATTGCATACATTTGATTTATTGGAGATATTGGCATTCTTGCCCTTGTTTTCATTGTGAATCTCTCATTGTATGGTTTATTGGCAAGGTCATGAGTTTATAGTTCTAGCTGAGAGTAATTTTACAATTCTTGCAACTCCATGCATAGAGAGCTATGGATCAATTTGTGAGGGCTCATTCTTGAGTTTTCTTGCATGTAAGGATTCATAGAAGTGCACTATTTTGTGTGTACACTTGATAGCTCCATCAGGTTCTTTTCAACATAGAGTCACCACCACCTTGCAGAGGAAAATGTTTTATTTATTCTTGGATTTCTTTCCAGCCACCACAAGGCCTCATCAGGATCTTCCAAGACTGTCTATCAGAATTGAAAATCCCTCATATTTTCTTTCCAAGCATGCACTGATCAAACAGAAAACTCAGAGTCGCCACTCACACTTAGTGAGAATTTTATAACTCTTTTTTGAATCTGACTCTATACAAACCAACAGACTCTGGGATGATTCAGCAAAACAAGGCTATAACTTACTCATACTGACTTAATCATTTTTAATTCCCCAGCGGAGTCGCCAATTTGTTAGGGATTTTTCTTGTATGAATCACAGTGCTTGAAATAACTAATTGAACACCATGCTTCCTAATACTGATTCAGGGACAAGAAAAGCCTAATTGCTAACGACTGGATAAGGTCCTTCAAAATTTTTGAGCTCCACATATGCTCAAGCAGGTTTTACCTTTTATGATAACTGTTTACACATTATGTTATAATGTGGACACTGAATTGCTATGTACCTTAGTGAAACCAACTGATAAATCACCTTGCAAATGACCAAGCATAATCAGATACAAGATATAACCATACAAACTATGATCCTTAATATAGCAAAAACCAATGATATAAGGATTTTCATCCTTCTTCCTTTTGATGTAGGAGGGATAACCTAATGATTCACTCTCCAAGGAATCACTAAAGTGGACACTGTCCTGCTGACATAGGTCCTTACTGAGTTTAGCTCATTTGTTCTTAGTAACAAGAGTATATTGATTAATTTGATTTTGATATTGGATGAGGAACATACTGCAAACTATACTTCAGACTAGTGCCTATCCCTTGGGCAAAGAGTCAATGAAAATATGAATCCACAAAGATAAAATAACGGAGATACTGTAGAGTGCCTTACAAACTACATGTGGCTGAGATAGAGTGCCTTACAAACTATCCTCTCTTGTACATACATCTGCATCAAATCCTTATCACAATGTTTTTCTCTCTGAAATCATCTATGAAACTTAGTCCTCTCTTTCAAAGGAACTCATAAACAATTAGACAAACTACCTTGTAGCAGGTGTATTTCAGATGCCTTACAAGTGAAACACACTAGAGCACAAACAAAATGCAAAGAGATAAGACAATATGAAAGAGGGAAAACCACACTGTATTCTATTATTGTATTCTACTTCAACATATCCAGACAAGAATATTTCATGAATATAGAAAGATACAAAAGTATAACTTACAATAAAATTTCCACATGACCAACAGGGACCTGCTCTGGGCAGAGGAAAGGAAACTTTAACAACTACAACTCTTCTACTATTTATAGGGTTATTGACCATCTTGGAATCCCTTAAGGATGCAACAAGCTTCGGATGGTCAAAGAAAAGCTAACCCTAAAGTACAAATATTTCTTTTTCTTCTCCTGATCTGGCGACTACAATCAGATTTGTAGATGGTAGCTGGTAGTATTTATGTTAAGTCTAGATAGATGTCC
The DNA here is from genome assembly GCA_018584345.1 of Thuja plicata. Classification (NCBI taxonomy): domain Eukaryota; kingdom Viridiplantae; phylum Streptophyta; class Pinopsida; order Cupressales; family Cupressaceae; genus Thuja; species Thuja plicata. The sequence continues at coordinate 1,265,893 of MU223371.1, read as the reverse complement.
TTGCCTACTCACCTACATTCTCCTATTACACTAACTATCCATCTTGTTTTGAATAGTGCAGTGCCAAGATTTCTTCTACTACAAGCTTCCTTTTCTTGGGTGTATTCATCACCTACCAAGCTCTCACTTCATCATCCTAAGACCACTTGAAGTCTTGAATACTCTGTACCTACACCTGTGAAATTTGAGCCATAACTCTGTTCATCTACAACACCCTGAATCTCTTTTTCCTTTTACTGATATTGAAACAAATCTAAATCAGAGATATCAACAGACTGCCCTATGCACAATTTCCTGCATTTAGAACCTTTTAATCAACTTTGGGACACTGTAAATCAAGAAAATATACTGTATTCATTATTTGTCTTACATCCCAGCAACTCCTTTTGCACAGTGATCAAAATGCAAGGCTCTGATTGGCTGCCGACGATTCACCTCGTCATATCAGAAGACTGCTGTCACTTTCTATATTTCAGGATTAAGCGACTACGCGACTGCATGAAGTCTCTTTGTCACGAGACTATGTCACTAACCCTAGCTCCATCTCGAGACTTGGTGACAATGTGCCCTTTTTAACCTTGGCCAACCTGAGTTACAATCTGGTGACTAGGTGACACAACTGAAATCATAGTCATAAAGAGTTAACATTAACTCATTATTGATTCCTAGACCTTGCGACTAGCTACCTTACTTAACCTTGACAGTTGTCTCCTTGTCACTGAATGCTTTCTTTCAGTTTTGAGACTGTGCAACAATGCCTAGTTGCCAAGTCAGGAGATACAAGTCCTGAGATTTTGACTTTATCATAACAGTTTGTATGTGCCCTTTTTTTTCTTCTAGCGAGTGCGCGACATACCCTAATCGCCAAGTCGGGAGGACTTTTTCTGTAGGGCACTTTTCTTCCCAGACTTCATGACTGCCCTTGGATCTTCTGATTTCTTCATCTGACGGCCATCGTTTAATCACCAGATTTTTAGGTATACCCTTAAATATTTCTGAAACTCTGTGACTGAGGACAACATACCTTAGTCTTGAAGTCGCTGAACCCTTTTCCTTCTTCTAGTGACCAGGCAACAATCAGTTGAACATCCACCTGCCATATGACACATGTCACTCGATCACTGGTTCATTCATTACATACTGACGAGCTGAGTCATCATCCTATTCTGGCGACATCCTGACTACAGACCACAGACGGTTAGTCGCAGTCTCAATTAAAATTTCTTAACCGTTGTTTCATCACGAGACTATGCGACTAACTGCCTGACATAACCATTAGCTATGATTGATCTAGCGATAAGGTGACATGAAGTAGTCACTGAGTCTCAAGAACTTTTCTTAATTGTTAAAAACTTTCTCGCCATCACCCGACTGAGCAGTGGGCCCCACCTTCACAAAGGCTTATGATATAAGGATCCTGCGACTTCCCGACTAAGAAGAGATTGCAAAGTCTCAAAACACTGAAGGAATATTTTGAATTATTACGAGACCACGTGACACAAAGGAAATGCAAAGTCGGGGAGAGAAAAGGAATATTCGGTCGGGGTCTCGCGAGAAGGCGATCTCAATTAAAACACATGTTTTAAGTGAAATGAAAAAGTAACGCTGAAACAGAAGCATCATGACTTAGGGTTTAAATTTCATCATTTAACACTTAGTAGCTTAAGGGTTTCATGAATTAAGCAAGGTTAAGACCTAAAGACCTAAAAAACATGACAGAGGATAGCCAGACTGAACAAGAAGGCTGAATTGGGTAAGCCAGAATGCAGAGAGCAGGACAAGGAACGAGGAAATTTTGCAAAACAAGAAATAGCACCGATAGTTATAAAGCTTGATCTCCTACTGCTATACCTTAGTCATCAATTCCACTTGAAACCCTCCACAAATCAATCTATGATCACTTCATTCCTTAAATCTCTACAAGAATCAGCATTAGAACTTATAGTACATGGTTAGTATCATCCTTCCATGGGTTCTAGGCCTTTGCATCCATGGAAAGAATCAAGGTTTACAAACTAACTACAAAATGGCTAAAAACTTAACAAAATTAGAATTTTAACTCATTGGAAATGACAGTACAGTCATATAAACTAACCTTCAATGCATTGGAAAGAGAGAAAAATAGTTTTAGATTTCTTACTATTCCAACATAAACTCAAAAAATAAAGAAAGAAGTGTTAAACCTTTCAATAATTCATAGGAACATCAAAGTTGCAGATTGAACTTTGTATTTTATTGATATCCATGTTATAATCTATACACTCCAGGCATCATATCTGAAAAATAGAGTCCCAATTACATATAGGAAACCAAAAATTAACTTCCCTAACCTCTTTCAATCAGTTTGAGGGATTAGTTAAGTGTTTAGACAATAGAAACTCCATTTCCCTCCTAAATGGCTATTAGCTGTTACTTTACAAATATTTGAATTTAAAAAAAAAAGCTTTTAAACTTTTGTAATTTGGAAATTAAGAATTCCAAAGGATGTCAAACACCTAGGAGACTTATTTAAATCCACAATAAATCACTATAATATCCTAAACACAATGGGACACTAATGGTCCAAGTTACATTCATTTAATCCTTTGAAGGATATAAATTATTCTTAATATGCAAATGCCATTTCAAGACATTAAATCATTGTAGGAGCCAATACAATATATTTGATATGATTTGCATCACCTAGGACTCCTTTGGTCTCCTTGGACCTATTATTTCCATTAGGTTCCCTCCATTCCTTCATAGTCTTCATGGTTTGGTTCATGGTCTTCATGTTGAACCTTGGTGCTCCTGCACCATACTCCCCACCACCAATGAAATTCTTGTCCCAAGAGTTGTGTGGCTTAAAGGATCTCTGCAATGTAGGGGTGAATTAATCCCCCAAAGAGATCTTCCTTCTCACACCTTTCCAACTTGCATTCACACACAATTTGTTAAAATAAAAACATGGTTTTGCTAACTATCCTTAGGAAGGACAGTGAGAGGGGTGGAAGTCCTTCTCCTTTGATCCACTCCATGGATTACATCTCTGATCTGACATCTCTACCCCCTTTCTATGCTCTGGTTGTATCATAGGACACTTTATGGTCCCAACTTGCACAAAGGCTAGATCCTAAAGCTCTCCACCTTTAGGATTGTCATAGTAGCCTCTTGACTGTAATTTTTAATCCCTCTTCTAGCCAGTATCATACTGAACCTTCTTTTCTATTTCCTACCCAAAACACATAAGTATTGCTTCTTCTTTGTGCCTTACTAATGGTTGCAACTCATATCTATTGCCTTCATGGTGAACCAGGTACTTATTGTTGAATACATCATGAATAACTTTCTTTGACCATTGCCAAGACCTATCTAAGATCAAGTGTACACAACTCATATCCAAAACATCACACAATACCCTATCTCTATACTTTCCAACTGAAAATTCAATCATGACTTGAGTACTAACCAACAAATTATGATCCAAATTCACCCAATTAGCATAATATGTCTTAGGATGTAAAAATGTTTTCAAATTTAACTTCCTAACAACTTCATGAGACACAACATTGTGAATTTCTCCTGAGTCTATAATGAGTCTACACACTTTACCTTGGATTAATAAATTTGATCTAAGTATACTCACTTGTGGATTCCATGGCTGTCCTCTTCCTATCAATAAACATTCTCCATCCTCTGGTTGAATTTTAATGGGCTCTTGCTGCTCTTCTCTCTTTGTGTCTTCTTCCATCAAGTTCACTCTCCTATCTCTAACCTTGTCCTCATTCCATTTAGGACATCTAAAGGACTGATGACCCACTTAATTGTAAGTAAAGCATCTTCTTGTGAACATCCCATTTCCTCTTCCTCCACTTCCTCCTCCTCTATATCCTCCTCTTGTCTCTGTTGTGTATGGCTTGTCTTTGTCATTGTTACTCTAAAAATCAGTGGTACCTCTACCTCCTCTTCCTCTCATAGAAGATCCTCCTCTTGTACTATTATGCTTCTCATGCCTTCTTCTTATCTTCTATGTAGCCTTCATGGCTAATTGATAGCATTGATCAATTGTCCTTGGGGTAGTAAGACTAAGTTGATCCTAAATGTTGAACCTTAGTACCCCCATGTACCTTGCAATATTTTCTTCCACTTCTTCTTCATGCCCTATTCTAATATCCAACTTATGGAACTCCTTAGTGTACCTTTGCACATCCATGTCATTTTGTCTAAAATATCTCATTTTCTTGTACAACTCTACTCTATAATATTTTGGAAAAAAATTTGCCTTCATCTTCTCTATCATTCTATACCAAGATGTGATCTTGGGTTTCCCATTCTTCCATCTTTCTTCCTAAACACTATCCCACCACAATAATGCATGTCCCTTCATCCTGGACTTTGCAATCTTCACTTTATCCTTCTCCTCTATTCCTTGACACTCAAAGAAATTATCAAGTGCACTGAACCAATCTATTAGTTCCTCATCATCCATCTTCCCTCAACACATTGGTAGGTCTGTCCTTACCCTTGAATTTCTAGTCTTTATAGATTTCACAAACTTATCCATCCTCTCATCCTCAGGGTCTAACTACTCTTCCTCTTGGGGTACTTCTTCTTCTTCTCCTTCTTCTACTTCCTCATACAGTCTGATGCTCTTGTCTCTTTTCTCTAGTGCTAAGATTCTCTATATCATGGTCCTCATCATTCTATCCTTCTCATGGTTCTCTTTCTCCCTTTTTTCCAATGTTGCTTTCAACTTCCTATGGTCTGTGAACTTCTCCTTAACTATCCTTGCCAACTCTATGTTTTTCATTCTTGTAGGAACATCCTCTTCTCCTTCAAACATGCTCCCTGATCTAATTGTGGCTCTGATACCACTTGATGCACTGGACAGGGTGTTGGATTGATCAACAAGGTAAGATGCCCAAACTTGGCTTACAAATGAACTATCCTTCCAAGGGCACAATGATTCCAATAGACCTAATTCAACCAACGTTACCCTAGATGAAAACCAATGATATATTTTATGTATATGGTATTTGTAAGGACATATTAAAGTGGTTTTGTGGTTTCTAGTATTCTCCCTTACTCACAATAGAAAAATGTCTTCAAACTAGCCTAGAGACCTAATTGACAATCTTGTAGCCCAACGGTGAGGTTTTTGGCCTTCCAAATCTTCACTTTCGCAAAACACTAAGGAAACCAAATGCATATTTAGACACCCTTTTGGCCATATGAAAACATATCAAAAGCTTAGGTGCTAGTAATTTGAACCGAATTGTAGTGCCTTGTATGCACTCCTGCAAATGCACTCAAAACATGATGATTTAACAAAGAAACTATATCATAATCATGTCTTCAAGGTCTCAACTCTTGTGAATTCACCTAAAATGAATCAAAAACTCTAATCCTAAGAGGAATTAGACCCAAACCACAAGGAACCCCAAACGCCCCTATTTGGTTACTTCAAACCCTTAATTCTAGGGCTTCACCAATCTTGACCATCCACACTCTTCTAGGAAATATTGGTGGTTTATTCACCATTCATACCACCCCACAAGACTATTACAAACATAAAAAGGCTATGTTATTAAGCCTGATCTCCCACTCCTATACCTTAGTCATCAATTCCACTTGAAACCTCCACAAATCAATCCATGATCACTTCATTCCTTAAATCTCTATAAGAACCAGTATTAGAACTTATAGTACACGGTTAGTATCCTCCTTCCATGGGTTCTAGGCATTTTATTCCATGGAAAGGATCAAGGTTTACAAACTAACTACAAAATGGATAAAAATTTAACAAAATCAAACATTTAACTCACAAGAAATGACAGTACAGTCATGTAAACCAACCTTCAATGCATTGGACAAAGAGACAAATGGTTTTAGATTTCTTACTATTCCAAAATAAAGCAATAAGTGTTAAACATTTCAACAATGCATAGGAACATCAAAGTTGCAGACTGAACTTTGTATTTTGTTGATATCCCTGTTACAGCCCGTACACTCTAGGAATCATATCTGAACAATAGAATCCCAATTACAAATACGAAACCAAAACCTACCTTCCCCAACTTATTTCAATAGGTTTGAGGGATTAGTTAAGTTTTTAGACAATATAAACTCCATTTCCCTCCTAAATGGTTGTTAGTCATTACTTTTCAAATATTTAAATTTTTAAAAACATGCTTTTAAACTTTTGTAATTTGGAAATTAAGAACTCCAAAGGATTTCAAACACCTATGAGACCTATTTAAAGATAAACTAAACCCCTAGAATCTCCTAAACACATTGGGTCACTAATGGTCCAAGTTACATTCATTTAATCCTTTGAAGGATATAACTTATTCTTAATATACAAATGCCATTTCATGACATTAAATCATTATTGGAGCCAATACACTATAGTTGATATGACTCGCATCACCTAGGACCCCTTTTGTCTCCTTGGACCTCTAATTTCCATTAGGTGCCTTCTATTCCTTCATAGTCTTCATGGTTTAGTTCATGGTCTTCATGTTGAACCTTGGTGCCCCTGCACCATGATGGAGCAGGTGCATGTGTAAAGAGAGCTCTAGTTAAGGAGCAATTGAAGATTTCAAGTGTAGAAATCCTTGATGCTCATTCTATTTTTGATTGGTGTGCTTCAACATTGTCACAGGGGGGACTCTTGATTCAGTGGTGCACAGATTATTTTGGTTGGTTGATCTGGGCACAATTGGAGATATGTTGGATTGTCAAACTATGAAATATTCTTCAAAAATGCATTCATTTCAAAGCTTAGATGCTAGTACATGGACCATTTGGATACAAGAGTTGGCTTGTTTTTGTTCGAGGTGTCTTCAGTGTGATTGGGATCAATGTGAGTCAAATGAGTGGGTCAATACGTGGGTTCCACATTATCTAACTCCTTTATTTGTCACACTCTCTGTAATAAATGATGACATGGATTGTTTACTTGAATACGACCATCTTTCAGATCTTTTATAGAAAGGACATGTTTTTGCATTGGTTGCACCATAGGGGAATGATGAGAGATCAGATTACTAGTTAGCACGTTGTGTATGAGGAAAGCAGAAACTTGCACAACTCACGATAGATGATGATATGTTCACATATCCAACAGGATCACATGTTGTTGCAGGAACATGGTTGTGCACATACATGATTAGAAATAATGGTATTCCAATGTTTGAAGACTACAAGAAGTACAAAACCATTCTCATGTATTCACACCTTGCTATAGTAGCCAATGTTAAGTTGCTGAAACATCAAGGAAAACCAAAGATAAAGAAACTTTGGACTATTAGTATTGTTGATCATGAAGCAATATTGGATACCCTCAAGTAGGGAGATGACCCTTCAGGCACACTTCATTAGGTAAGTGGAACTCACTGTAAGGTTTTCCATGTTGATTATGGTTATGTTCAATACATGTCCATTGTAGTTTTCTATTTTAAACTTGGCCAATAAACTTGGTTTTGTATGTGGCTTGTAAGTGTAGTTGGATACATATATGATAGATATAGGAGATTGAGATGTGCATTTGATTAGCCCAGATCTTTTATTATGGTAAACTTCACTATGCATTGGCTAGTCATGTTCTTTGGTTCGTTTAGTTACTTATACATTCATAATCTTTTTGGCTTGACCTATAAACTTATTTTTTTCTTGTGCCTTTTGAATGCAGGGATTGGAATGTACATGTCATCAAGTACCATGTGTTAAACTTATGCACTTTACGAGCGGAAATGACAATTAAAATTTTGATATATATAGTTCTATATCTCAGACTTTTGATAACATAAATATAATCAAACCTGTATAATGATGAAATACATGCAAGAATGCAAATATTTGAAAAAATTTTATCAAGGCTTTATTTCAAATGTGTTAGATAAGATATCCTATAAATTCTTGTATAATAAAATATAAGGCTTTGTTGAATGTTTTCAAAGTAGTAAAGTGTCATGCCCAAAAATTTTGCACCCAAAAATGCAACAATTTTTTTTTTAAATATTTTATTTGACAATGCCTTAAAGGTCACATTCAAGGATTTAATAAATGAGTAATTTAGAACTTCACCTACCCAGGTTCACTAGGCTGAAAAGTAATGATATGACTTAAAGGGTCAAGGCGTATCATGTCATTAAGACAACATCCCTCAATCCCTAAGTCAGATTAACTAAATATAGTTTTAGGCTAAATGAGTTCTCTAAGAGGGGTAGCATAACCCTTCGCAAAGTTGAACCTTGACGCCTTTCTGAAGATGAATCTACCCAATGATATTAATTCGTATTGACTAGACAATCTAATGTTTTCGTCTCAAGATAATATTTATAACACTAAAATTTAAGCCTACAAGTGTTCCCACAATAATACTATTTTTACATAGGCCATTATACTGGCCACATATAATGATCCCATAAAAATAGCATTCTTGGCTTAATTATTAAATAAATACATTATCTTAACTATTTAATTAATGGCTATGTTAAATTGAATTTCGTATGATAACTTATAATTTAAATTTTAAGGCTAGAAAATCTAGTTAAAAGACAAAGAATTTAATGTCAAACTTTAAAATTACAATAGCTCAATTATAATTTTAATTTACTGAATTCTTGATTTACAACAAATCTCATTTTTAAAGTTGATCTCAAAGGAAAATAATAACATATATTAATTCGTTTGTTTGAGTGCGTCTATACCATTAAGGTAATTAATTATTATCACTTTACTTAGGGAAGACCCACTAATAAATTTTCTAATAGTTAATTTCTTAATGTTTAAAAAGTAATTTATTAATTTAATATACTTACCTCAATGTGATTTCACATTTTATAATATATTCATCCTCCAATTATTCTCCCAAATCAACCTATTGAACAATAAAAATTAAACTTTCAATAACTTAATTAAAATACCCTAATAATAAAACAAATTAATGAGATGAAAACTTCCCAATTAAAAGATGCTTTTAAGTCAAAAGGGAAAAACAATTACTTAAAGAACAATGGTTCCTCTTTCTTTTTCCTCTCATTTTGAAGTCCCTAACCCTAGTTCAAAATCAGGTTTAGGGTCCAAATAGGAGGTAACTAAAACACTATTTTTTGTCTCTTCTTTATTCTTTTTTTTTCTTTTGTTGCAAATCCATGGTGAAAGGAAGATGACTCTTTTATATATTATATATATTCAAATATATATATATATATATATATA
>MU223371.1:1244817-1256305 GCA_018584345.1 Thuja plicata | reverse complement strand
TATATATATATATATATATTTAAATATCAACAACATTTAATAATAAAAAGGTCTCTATACTATTTTTTTTTTGAAACAAGAGCTCATAACTTGAACATACTTCTTTTTTTGTTTTACAATATATGTATTCATATTTGCAAGACAAAAATGCACAAGAATTCCTTTTTTATTTTTTATTTTAAATAAATGAAGTAAAAAAATAGAATGTTTTATTTTTTCTTTTTCTAAACCCTTTCTTATTGTTTCTAGAATACACCCTTTATTGGTAACTATGTATTTGGTCTTAGTTTGCCTTTATTTAGATTGCAGGGGTAAAGTAGGAGATAAAAATTCATAGATCTTAAAATGGTAGAAAAGAAAACCAACCAACTATAATTAATAAAAAATTTCTAAAATAGTTGCATATCCATTTAAACAGAGGTAGAACTTTTCTTTCTTGAAACATTGCACCATAATACTTTTAAAATAAATCTCAATGGTGCTGCCCATTATTTATTTATTTCAGCTTTACATTTCTTTACAACACCATCACCACTTAGGAAGGGAGTATTCCTACTCACATATCTAATAACCCTTTTTGTAGACTATAACAATCTTTATTCAAGGTAGATTACATTCCAAGGCCTTATGATCACTAATTTACAAGTTCCCTTTAATTCCCTCAAGGGATTTTACATCACATATACAAGTGTGTAAAAAAAACAACAAGATATCCAATTTCTTCATTAAGTATCCATAACACTTCATGTAGCTCCACTTCAAAAATCTGCAAAATAACAAAATAAGGAAAACTCATGTGACCATGGCCTACTTACCACCCAACCAAGGCCTCTTATGAGGCCACCCCTGAGCTTGGGGAACCAAACAAAGGAGGGATACAAACATGAAAACAAGAAACAAGAAAGAAAACCTTACAAAACTCCCACCAAGGCTTTGCATAATGGGTTTCTCAATAGCCCTATATGGGGTGAAGTGGACCAAATACCCAAGGGAGGAGGCCATACCCAAAATCCATAATCCAAGCCCTTACATAGCTTTCAAAAAACCTTCCTTCCCAAAATCAAACCAAGTTCATCATTATACCCTTATGACCCCCAAAAGAAGAATAAACAAGGGAGGCTGCATTGAGCCCATACTCCATGATTTTTCCCTCTCCTCCTTGAGGAGAGACTCTACACCAAGGGCTATCAAAACTCCTTCACCCCCAAGGCTACTCTTCCCTCCCAAGGGTGAGTGAGCTTTGAGACTCCCATTAATAACATTTACAAAAAAAGAAAAACAAGTACTTAGCAAACAATAACAAGATAACATATACTACAAGATCATAGCTCCAATAATTTTCACAAGGCACATATAACATCCATATTTTGCAAGAATAAAATAAAACTACAAGAAAAGAGTTGCAACAAGTCCACCAACCTAGAATCCAAGCTTAAGGAAAGATAATTGTAGAAGAGCTCCCTTTTAGCCTAATTCCTCCTTCGAAGATCACCAACTCTAGCTATGTCTCTAAGTTAGAGAGTGGGTGTTCAAACTCTCCAACATGGAGAGTTACCACTAAAAAGCAATGAGAAAAATCATGGGGAGGAGGAAAGTCCTCTAATTGGTCCATCTTCCCTACACTCTTACACCTTTCTAAAAATGGATCCAAAAAGGGGAACCCTAAAAAGTTGAATAATGTCTTTGCACAAAGATGGAAGGGTGGTCTATCCAAGGTCAAGTCTTACAGGAATTTATTTTCGTCCAATTTGGGAAATAAACTTTTTGGAAGGGTCACATGGTCAACAAGAGGCTATCCTAGGGTTAAAATGACCCTTAACTATTGGTATAACAAGTGGGCTATCTAAAAATGACCCCAATACACCCCTAGGCACTCTCTAAACTCTCCAAAAGTCCCCTATAAGTGTATTTTCGAAATTCCAATGAGATGACCACACCCCCATCTCCCAAACCAAGATATGCATATGGGGATTCACTAATGTACTTTCCTAGGTAGGTGGACAACCATTCCCAAGTTGACATGTCATGGCCTGAAGTATAAATCACAAGTGTTAAATGACACACACAACATTTACACATCACTAGGCCATGTCATATCCATTTGGGCAAAAGTCACAAGGAAATAAAAAATACATTTAAGGACTACATTTCTAAAATCAACCATATACATTTAAAAATTAAATCATGATACAACGAGGTCTTGTCTCTCATTAGACGCAACCTTGGCTCAAACTGAATTCACATATTCCTTTGTTTGGTTCCCTGGATAAAATACCATGGTCTCATACCTACACACTCAATTCCAATATTAGTAGTCTGAGTAGATAAGAAAAATGCATCATAAAGAAATAAGTAATATTCAAATCATAGGGGAAACATCAACATACTAAGTTTATTACTTAAGATCATAATAATACAATAATTTTATTTTAAGCATTAAACATAAGGTAAGATTCACATTGCATGATATCTAAATTTAATATCCATTTCTAATAATTCTCCTATCATCAATAACCCATAACATAATCATAATGTATTTCTAAATCAATTGTCTCAAAAATAAATGTCCATAATAGAAAATATAATATAGTCCATAAGGTGCATCATAAAGTATTATGTGTCCAACATCCAAAATGATCAATCCATGACATAAAGCATAAAATTCATAAGGTCACTAGTGCATCAAAATATAAAGTATCATATGCTAAATCTATCATAAGTAGAAGAACTGGGAAAACTACAATGGGGTTCGGGGTGAGGCCTCACATCCCCCCTAGGCTTGACCTTCCTCCTAGATTTCATAAAAAAATATGGGGATACTGAGGTCTCATCTACACTGCATCCTCCCAAGAAGCTGTAACCTCATCATAACAATCCCACTAAACCCTAACCTAGTCCAGCTCTCGACCCTCGTAGGCCCAACATCCAGCATGCCAAAATGTGAATAGGCTCCAATGCTAGCTGCCCATTTGACTCCACCTATAAGGCATCCCAATCTATCACATGAGACTCATCATAAATATATTTTCTCAAAATAGAAACATGAAACCCATCATGGATGAATGATAGGCTAGGTGGCAAGGCTAGATGGTAAGCAACTGGTCCTATTCTCTCCAATATCTAAAATGGTCCCACAAATTGAGGTGCTAGCTTAGAGCCCTTTCTAAAACAAATTGGACTCTTGTGAGGCTGCACTCTCAAGAAGACCCTATCTCTGACCATGTATACCTGATCTGTCCTATTTGTATCGACATACTTCTTCTGTCAATCTTGTGCCTCTAGGAGATGCTTCCTAATTAAGGCTACCTGCTCCTCCATCTCTAGGACTAGCTATGGTCCAATGGTAACCCTATCCTTGATCCTATCCCAACTCAAAGGTGTTCTGCAAGGTCTACCATATAGTGCCTAATAAGGTGGCATACCCAAGGATGTATGATGCCCATTATTATAGGCAAACTCTACTAAATGTAAATACTCCTCCCACTTGACCTGATGATCCATAACATACATGTGAAGCATATCCTTGAGAACCTGATTTACTCTCTTTGTCTAACCATCTATCTCTGGGTGATACACTATGCTAAAATTTAGCCTGGTGCCCAAAGCCATCTGTAATTCTCTCCAAAAAGATGATGTGAAGAGAGAATCCCTGTCAGAAATGATCTTCTGAGGAATGCCATGCAGTCTGACAATATCTCTCAAGAGGACCTGTGCCACTACTAGGGCTATAAAAGAGGTACGAACAGGTGAGAAGTGGGCAACTTTGGTCAACTTATCAACTATCACCAAGATAGCATCATGGCATCAAGATGACATAGGGAGACCAACAATAAAATTCATGGATATAACATCCCACTTCCACATAGGTACCTCATGAGGCTGATGGAGCCCTCCAAGATTACCATGTTGTGCCTTAACCTTCTAGCATTCAAGACACTGGGGTACTAACTCTACAATGTATTGTCTCATTTCCGGCCAATGATAGAGTTGTCTCAAATCAGCATGCATCTTCTTAACTCTAGGATGCACTACATAAGGGGCTCTATGAGCCTCTAGCATAATTATATTATGCAAATCCCTGGAAGAAGGTACATAGATGCGTCCTCTCTGATGTAGTAGTCCATTGGACTCTAAGGAATACCTTGAAAATATCCCAACAAGGGGTCTTTGAGATCAGATCAACTGACAAACCTCTACATATAATTCATCCTCCCGCAATTGATGTAGCATATGATCTCTCAAATCTGTACCAGTGATCATGGATGATAACTCATGTCACTTCTTACTCAAGGCATTAGAAACCACATTCTCCTTCCCTTTGATATAATGGACATCAAATTCATACTCAGATAAGAACTCCATCCACCTTCTCTGCCTAGCGTTAAGGTTTGGCTGAGTGAATATATACTGCAAACTCTAATGTTCTGAATGAAGCTCAAATTGATGTCCCAAGAGAAAGTGTCACCATATTACTAATGCATGCACTATTACCGCAAGCTCAAGGTCATGGGTAGGGTAATTAAGCTCGTGAGTCTTAAGTTTCCTAGACTCATATGCTATAGCTCACCCATCCTGCATAAGTACTGCCCCCATACCATCTAAGGATGCATCACTGTAGACCACAAAGTCAACTGAAGGCTCTGGCAGTGCTAAAATAGGTGCACTAGTAAGTGCTTTCTTGAGTTCTTGAATGGCTCTCTCACACTTCTCTATCCAGTCAAATTTCTTTCCCTTTCACTGTAGGGACATGATAGGATGAGCCACTCTAGAGAATCCCTCAACAAATCACCTATAGTATCCTGTGAGACCCATGAAACTCCTAACCTTGGTCACAGTAGTAGGTGCTGGTCAATTCATAATGGCATCAATCTTAGATGGGTCCAATGAGATCCCATCACCTAAAATAACATGGCCAAAATATTGGACCTCTGTTATGAAGAAGGCACATTTTGACAAACTGTCATACAACTAGTTATCCCTCAAGCACTATAATACCTATCTAAAATGCTCCTTGTGTTCCTTCTCATTACGAGAATATATCAATATGTCATCAAGGAATACAACCACAAATCTGTCAAGGAAAGTGTGTAATACCCCATTCATGAGGCTCATGAATTCAATAGGGACATTCGTAAGACCAAAAGGTACAACAGTGAACTCATAATGTCCGTATCTAGTCCAGAAAGTTGTCTTGTGGATATCACTTTCCATGATTCTCAACGGATGGTACCCTGATTTAAGATCTATTTTGGAGAACATATAGGCACCCTGAAACTGATTGAACAAGTCATCAATCCTAGGCAGTGGATATCGATTCTTAATGGTTAACTTGTTTAAATTCTTGTAATCAATACATAGTCTAAGCGATCCATCCTTCTTTTTGACAAAGATAACTGGTGCACCCCAAAGAGAGACACTAGGTCGTATGTGCCCCTTCTCAAGGATCTCCTCTAGCTAAATGTTGAGCTCATTAAGCTCATTAGGAGACATTCTGTATGGTTCTCTAGATACTGGTGCAACACTTGGCACGAGATCTATATAGAAATCAACTACTCTATGGAGAGGCATACTGCGTAATTTTGAAGGAAACACATCTGTGAATTCCTGTAACATGGGATGATCATCAAGAGAGGTTTCCTTTTCTGCTTCCTCTTCCCTATCACTGATTGTGATGAAAAATAACTGGAACCCTTTTCACATGCACCGCTTAAGCTACATAGTAGAAATTATATGAATGGATACTGCCCTCTGAACCCCTAGAATTACTGTAGCATTGCCATCATCATCTAAACAGTCTACCTTCTTTTGCCAACAATCTAGCTTGGCGCTATGTGCATAAGGCCAATCCATACCAAGAACTATCTCATAGGATCCAAGAGGCATGATACATAGATCTTTATGGTAGTCATGGCACCAATCTATATCTGTAAATCCTTAACTAAGGAAGTTATAGGTACTCTAGAACCTGAGGCTAACTCTACCTCCCAACTAACTTATTATCAAGCTACCACTAGCCCATAATGTTCCACAACCAATGGAGAAACAAAAGAATCTATAGCTCCTAAATCAAATAGAATAGTAACTCTATTACCTCAAATCATACCTATAGTCTCAATCATAGTAGCTTGATGTTCTGCCTAGCGATTGTCAATGGCTGCAAAAACTCTATGGGATCTACCCATATCACCAACAGTGGGCTTTGATGTTGTGGTGTGCTGACCAACCCCTTGAGGGAAATCCCTAGCCAAGTGCCCCATGGCACCACAAGATTAGCATGGCCCTTGAGTCTGAAATTGGGTACCCTGGGGTCTAGAGAACTGTGAGCCCCCTGTCCTGCTAAAACCACTATAACCACCCCTGGAGGACTGCTGAGTCCTAGATGGGGTGCCAATGATGCCTGTGACCTTTGGTCCCTACTAGAAGCCTATGACTACCACTGTTTGGGCTTGGAGCCCTATTTCCCCTGAGAGGCCTTATGTCTCTTTCACTGATGTGACTACTGCTGAGATGGAGGGGGTTTGTAGGACCCCGATGAATGCATGTTATTGTTATTTCCCTTCCAATCTGTTTTTTGATACCCTAAATTCTGTGGTTTGGTGTTTTAGTTCTGAGACTGATCTCGTGCATCCTGTCCCCTACCTTGAATCTCCTCAGCAATCAAGGCCTTTTCCATGGCCTCTTGAAGATTCCCTTGTGCAGCCATGTGCACCAAACCAGATATAGATGCATTCAATCCTCTAACAAAATGGTTGACCTTGATCTTCTCATCTCTCATATAATCTACATAAGGTATAAGTTCCAAGAACTTACACTAAAACTGTGTGACGGTGAGCCCTCTCTATTGAAGATTGTGAAACTCATCTATCAGCTGCTTTCTATAGTGCTCACATAGGTAATGATCCCTGAATCTCTCTAAAAATGTGCTCCAAGTGAGGGTGTCCCTAGCCAGATTACCCTTTAACTCTTCTGTCCTCCACCAAATAGTTGTTGATCCTCTCAACAAGTGGATAGAAAAATGTGCCCTCGTATTGCTCCCATAAGGGTGCAATCCAAAACATCTATCGAGGCTCAAAAGGAAGGCCTCAGCCTCACTTCCACCTATGGCTCCTGAAAAAGGTGGTGGGTTAAGGCGTATAAGTTCCCTGATGTGGTCCATTGTGTCACGGGGTACCCTCTCATATGCTGGAACAACTACCTCTAGAGGTGGCATGTGTACTGACTCACCCTCATGATTAGCTCGGTCCTCCACAATCCTAGGTGGGGGACTCCTACTGCGCTCACATGCTACACCCCTAGGTCCTACGTGCTGATTATCCTATGGTATCTTGTCCAAAATGATCCCGACCAAATTCTAAAGGGCATTCAATACATCCTAGTTAGGGTTGGAAGTTGTTCGGGAGGAGGCCTCTGCTCCTCACTAATACCCCCTAAATCCTGCTTCAACTGAACTCATGCCAAACGGGCATGTTTACAGCCTCGTCCATGGGCGTGATCTTGCCGTGTTACTGGAGGCATCCTACACACATATAAAAGTGGTATAAGTTGAAAGTAGTGTCTTAATATAAAATGAATATGTTTAAAGTTCTTGCAATTATTTCTACTAAGTTTGATCTTGTTTTGAAAATATTGAAATAAGGCGTTTTAAAGTTTTGCAAAACATAGTGGGTTTATGGTTCCAGTGTTGAAACGTAGCTCTGATACCAAGTGTCATGCCCAAAAATTTTGTGTCCAAAAATGCAACAATTGGTTTTTTGAAAGATTTTATTTGATAATGCCTAAAAGGTCACATTCAAAGCTTTACTAAATGAGTAAGTTATAACTTCACCTACCCAGGTTCACTGGGTTGAAAAGTAATGATATGAATTGAAGGGTCAAGGGGTATCATGTCATTAAGACAACATCCCTCAATCCCTAAGTCAGATTAACTAAATATAGTTTTAGGTTAAATGAGTTCTCTAAGAGGGGTAGCATAACCCTTCGCAAATTTGAACCTTGATGCCTTCCAAAAGATGAATCTACCCAATGATAATAATTCCTATTGAGTAGACAATCAAATGTTTTCATCTCTAGATAATATTTATAACACTAAAATTTAACCCTACAAGTGTTCCCACAATAATACTATTTTTACGGAGGGCATTATACTAGCCACATATAATGATCCCATAAAAATAGCATTATCGGCTTCATTATTAAATAAATACATTATCTTGACTATTTAATTAATGGCTATGTTAAATTGAATTTCGTATAATAACTTATAATTTAAATTCCAAGGCTAGAAAATATAGTTAAAAGACTAAAAGAATTTAATGTCGAACTTTAAAATTATAGTAATTCAATTAAAATTTTAATTTACTGAATTCTTGATTCAAAACAAATCTCATTTTTAAAGTTGAGCTCAAAGGAAAATAATCACATGTATTAATTCGTTTGTTTGAGTGCGTCTATACCATTTTGGTAATTAATTATTATCACTTAACTTAGGGAAGACCCACTAATAAATTTTCTAATAGTTAATTTCCTAATGTTTAAAAAGTGATTTATTAATTTAATTTACTTATCTCAATGTGATTTCACATTTTATAATATATTCATCCTCCAATTATTCTCCCAAATCAACCTATTAAACAATAAAAATCAAACTTTCAATAACTTAATTAAAATACCCTAATAATAAAAAAAATAAATGAGATGAAAACTTCCCAATTAAAAGATGCTTTTAAGTCAAAAGAGAAAAACAATTACTTAAAGAACAATGGTTCCTCTTTCTTTTCCCTCTCATTTTGAAATCCTTAACCCTAATTCAAAATTAGGTTTAGGGTCCAAATAGGAGGTAACTAAAATACTATTTTTTGTCTCTTCTTTATTCTCTTTTTTTTTCTTCTTTTGCTTGCAGGTCTGCAAATCCATTGTGAAAGGAAGAGGACTCTTTTATATACTATATATATTTAAATATATATACATATATATATATATATATATATATAGATATATATATATATATATTTGCATGTCAAAATGTTTATGCAGGGTTTCAGGGAGAGAAGGCGGTGGATTAGGGTTTACCCGTGTCTTATACTTGTTTGGCGGCAGGTCTGGTATGGTGGTGGGGGGCCTGTCCCTTTTGCTGGGCGGCCGAACCCCACAGCCAATGTAGTTGACGGCTTTGCCGCCACTTTCCCAGACTGTGGCGGCTACGGCCTCCACAGCCGGTAGGGGCTTCGCCTCCCCGTGCGGCTCTCCTTGGAGAGACCGTAGGATGGGGTGGGCTTCGGCCTGCTGTACTTTTTTAAAAAATTTCATTTAATTTTTTTTAATATTTAATATTTTTTTTGTTTTAAAATTTATTTTATTAAATATATATATATATATATAAATGCATGTTTAAGATCTAAAAACAGAAGATTTAAGATATATTTCTTTTGTTCTTAAAAAAAAAGATATATATATATATATATATATATATAGACATACACACACACACACACAATAGTTTTAAATATAAACAACATTTAATAATAAAAAAGTTTCTATACTATTTTTTTTTGACACAAGAGATCATAACTTGAACATACTTCCTTTTTTTTTGTTTTTCAATATATGTATTCATATTTGCAAGATACAAAATGAATAAGAATTCTTTTTAAAAAAAACAAATGAAGTAAAAAAACAGAATGTTTTTTTTTTTAAATATTTCTAAACCCTTTTTTATTGTTTCTAGAATACACCCTTTATTGGTAACTATGTATTTGGCCTTAGTTTGCCTTTATTTAGATTTCAGGGGTAAAGTAGGAGATAGAAATTTACAAATCTTAAAATGGTAGAAAAGAAAACTAGCCAACTATAATTAATAATTTTTTTCTAAAATAGTTGCATATCCATCTAAAGAGAGGTAGAACTTTTCTTTCTTGAAACATTGCATCATAATACTTCTAAAATAAATCTCAATGGTGATGTCCATTATTTATTTATTTCAACTTTACATTTCTTTAGAACAACATCACTACTTAGGAATGGAGTATTCCTACTCACATATCTAATAACCCTTTTTGTAGACTATAACAATCTTTATTCAAGGCAGATTACATTCCAAGGCCTTATGATAAGTAATTTACATGCTCCCTTTAATTCCCTCAGGGGATTTTACATCACATATACAAGTGTGCAAAAACAACAAGAAGATATTCAATTTCTTCATTAAGTATCCATAACACTTCATGTAGCTCCACTTCAAAAATCTGCAAAATAACAAAACAAGGGAAACTCATGGGACCATGGGCTGCTCACCACCCAACCAAGGCCTCTTATGAGGCCACCCCTAATCTTGGAGAACCAAACAAAGGAGGGATACAAACATGCAAACAAGAAACAAGCAAGAAAACCTTACAAAACTCCCACCAAGGCTTTGCACAATGGGTTTCTCAATAACCCTATATGGGGTGAAGTGGACTAAATACCCAAGGGAGAAGGCCATACCCAAAATCCATAATCCAAGCCCTTACATGGCTTTCAAAACACCTTCCTTCCCAAAATAAAATGAAGTTCATCATTATGCCCTTATGACCCCCAAAAGAAGAAACAACAAGGGAGGCTTCGTGGAGCTCATACTCCGTGATTTTTCCCTCTCCTCCTTGAGGAGAGACTCTCCACCAAGGGCTGTCAAAACTCCTTCACCCCCAAGGCTAATCTTCCCTCCCAAGGGTGAGTGAGCCTTGAGAGTCCCATTAACAACATTTACAAAGAAAGCAAAACAAGTACTTAGCAAACAACAACATAACATATACTACAAGCTCATATATACAATAATTTTCACAAGGGACATATAACTTCCATCTTTTGCAAGAAAAAAATAAAACTACAAGAAAAGAGTTGCAACAAGTCCACCAATCTAGAATCCAAGCTTAAGGAAAGATAGTTCACTAATATATTTGTGATTGATTTGCGACGGCTATGTGTCTCAATTGCGACAGCAATGTGTCGCAATTGTGACAGGCATAGACGTCGTTGTTTTTTAGTCACAAAATACGACGTCTTTTCTTATCTGTCTCAATTATGACTTCAATCCGTCGCTATGTAGCCCTATCAACCCTGGCATTTGGGGCGTCGCCAATATAGGAAATCTGTCATAATTATATGTGTACTCATCACAATTGTGACGGAAAACCAAGCAAATACGATGGTTTTTAGGCATCACCAGTACAGCGCACTCGTCATAATTCTTGGGTTAACATCGCAATTGCGATGAACACCCAAGAAACTGTGACAGTTTTTGGGCATCGCTAGTACAACGACCCCGTCATAATTCTGGGGGGTAACGTCGCAATTGCGACGATGTCAAGATAGAATTAAAAAAAAAATTTGCTTGTTAGATAATTATTTACGAATAATAATGTTGTATTCATGAATTTCTGGATAATGATTTTCTTTGTCAGTAACAGTCACCTAGGAGAAGCCAATATCCAAATCTTGTTAGCTTCAAACCATT
>MU223371.1:1215704-1231202 GCA_018584345.1 Thuja plicata | reverse complement strand
AAAGGTGTTCAGTCCTTTTTAGGAAAGATAAATTTTGTCAGAAGATTTGTAGTCAATTTTGCAGAAATTGTTAAGCCCATTGTGAAATTGCTAAAAAAAGATACTAAGTTTGTTTGGAATGAGGAAGATCAGCAAGAATTTGAAAGAATTAAAGAGGCAATACAACAGGCTCCAGTTTTAAAGTCTCTAGATTACACTAGGCCTTTCTCTTTGTTTTCATTTGCCTCATTTCATACTATTGCTGCAATATTACTCCAAAAGGATGAACAAGGATTTGAACATCCTATAGCTTTTTACTGTAGATCCTTGCAGGCTGCAGAACTTAATTATGAAATAATGGAAAAGTAGGCTTATGTATTTGTTAAGGCTGTAAAATCTTTTAGGCCTTACTTGGTTTGTGCTAAGGTGTAGGCCTATGTTCCTCATTCAACAATAAAAGATATCCTTACACAGTCAGAGGTTACTGGTAAGAGATGTAAATGGATTACAAGAATACAAGAGTTCAATCTTGAGATCAGTATCACCAAATTAATAAGAGGACAAGGTCTAGAAAAACTTATGATAGAAGAAAATCTAGATTTGGTGCACCTAAACCAGATAAAGACACATGACCAAGCTATTACCAGTATCAAAAGGCAGCCATATTATGCTGATATTGTTTTCTTTCTCAAACATGCTAAGTGCCCTGATCATTTATCTAAAAATCAAAAGAGAAGTCTAAAATTACAAACTCAAAGGTATATTCTGATTCAGGGAGATTTGTTTTGGAGAGATAAGAATGGTATATTGTTGTTGTGCCTTGACAATTTCCAGGCTGAGAGGGTTTTAGCTGAGATGCATGAAGGGGAATGTGGAGGTCATTTTTCTGCTAGGACCACCACCCATAATATTTTGAGGTCAGGATATTATTGGCCTACCTTGTTCAAAGACACATATGTTCATGTCAGAAAATGTCAACCATGTCAAAGGTTTTCCAACAAATTAAAATTTGTAGGTGCTCTATTGCTAAATCCAGTGAGTACCGAGGCTCCTTTTGCTATGTGGGGGATTGATTTTATTGGTGAATTTCAAGAGAAATCTAGTGCAGGACATAGCTGGATACTAGTGGCCACTGATTACTTTACAAAATGGATTGAGGCTATCCCTACCAA
This sequence comes from Thuja plicata, assembly GCA_018584345.1. Taxonomy (NCBI): domain Eukaryota; kingdom Viridiplantae; phylum Streptophyta; class Pinopsida; order Cupressales; family Cupressaceae; genus Thuja; species Thuja plicata. The sequence continues at coordinate 1,230,051 of MU223371.1, read as the reverse complement.
GAGAGCAACAAGCATGGTGGTTACTGACTTTCTCATGGATAACATTTTAACCAGGTTTGGTGTGCCTAGTAAATTAGCGATGGATAATGCTATGAGTTTCAGATCAGAAGAAATGACAAGCTTCTGTGAAAGGTATGGGATTACAATATCATACTCATCCCCATATCACCCACAAGCTAATGGACAAGATGAGTCTAGCAACAAAAGCATATTGAAGATACTAAAAAGGACTCTGGATCAAAATAAGAAAACGTGGCACACAAAGTTGAGGTTATCCCTTTGGGCTGATAGAATCACAACCAAGAGGGCAACTGGTAAATCCCCTTTTGAATTGGTATATGGTTTACCAATAAGGTTGCCAATGAATAATTTATTACTTGTTTACTAGTTTATACAAGAAGAACACCTAGATATCTCTGATCCAATGCAAGATAGAATGATGCAGTTGATAGAATTGGATGAAACCAGAAGAGATAGTCAGAGCGAGAACATAGGGTTACAGCAGAAGATGAAATATTTGTTTGACAAGAGGTCTACTAATAGAAAGTTTCAGGCTGGTGACTTGGTTCTCCAATGGAATGCAAGGGCAGAAGATAGAGGTAAGCATAAGAAATTTCAGTCTTTATGCTTAGGGCCTTATATAATCTCAAAATTTTTTGGCAAAGACTCATATTTGTTGAAAGATATGGAGGGAGAAGGTTTTGAGTTACCTATGCATGGGCAATTTTTGAAACCTTTCTTCAGATAAAAATCATTGCAGTGCACAAGTAAATATGTATTATATGTTTAGTCTTTTCCCTATTTGTAAGCTTTGTAAATATTTCTCTTCTGCCTTTGGTATTCGGTTCCATTTTTGTGGTGGTCTATAACTAGAGATTCTATGGTTCTTTTTCATAAACCTTGTTTAGCCAATCCTCATCAGAGCCACTATTGGTTCTATTCCAGGTTTTGGTTTCTTTTTCCTCAGTTTTGTGGTTTTCCCTATCCAAGTTTTCATGTTGTCATGTTTTCAAGCCTAAAACCTATGAAAATTTCAAAAGTCTTAAACCCTAGCTTGTTTAGTGTTCAAATTTGAAGAAAAACACTAAGGCATTGTTCGCTTATGTTTCTCAGTTACCTTTTTGCCTCACTTAAGTCATGATTTCTTTTCTAATCGTTTAGTCGCATAACTTAAAATAGCATATTCCTTTTTATCCCTGACTTTGCGATTAGCTTTTGTTGCGTTGTCTCATGTAGTATAAGAATATTCCCTATTTTTTCCCAGACTTCATGATTTGCTTTATGTCACGTAATCGCTGAATCATTTAAACAGAGAAATAATATGTCAAGGGGCCCACAGACAGGTCGGAAGGTCGCAAGAAGTTTTCTATAGTTAAGGAAATATTAAGAGACATCACGATTACCTTTTGTCACATAATCGCTAAATGAGTCTCATGTGAAGAATGACATAAAAGCCTTTAGTCACGCAATCTCCAAAAAAGAGGTCGGTTAAGTTGAAACTTCTGAGACTTGGCGACTAACCTTGAATAGTTTGGGACAAAGCACAGTCAGGTTGTCACTAGATAACCCAGGTTTCAAATCAAAAGAAGACATGTGTTAGGAGGTAAATGGACTCCAGCGTAATTGCTTAAAGGTATAAGTTCATTCAGCGACTACAAGACTAATTAGGGGTTTCTGTTAGTTGTAGGGTCTCGAGATATTTTACAGGTATGATAAGTTACTTGGTGATTAAGCGAAAGTCGTCAGATTAAATCATTGAAAGATCCTATGGTAGTCGCCAAGTCTGAGGATAAAAGAGCCTAAGGAGAAAATTCCTCACAACTCAGCGGTTAAGGGTATGTCGCGAGGTTGCAAGATGATTTTAAGGGTAGGATGCTCTATCATGATGTCTCATGAATTTTTTGGCATTCAACATTTTCATTTAGAGATCAGGCGAATAAGGGTTGTCACGCAGTCTAGCAAAAGAAAGATAACATTTGGCGACTAAGAAATAACTGTAGAACTTAACAACTAACAGTTAGTCGCATAGTCTCATAAAAAAATGTGGGTTAGTGATAGCGATTCGTGACTTTGATTTCCTTGTGTCGCGTGATCGCCAAATGTTGACTCTGGTTAGTAAAGGTAAGGAAGTTGTACAGTCACCATGTCTTCAGATAAATCATGGGTTAAGGATTGGGGTCACTGATAGAGAAAATGAGTGCAGTTGCCTTGTCACTTAATGCTAATTTCTGTAAAAGGGCGCCAGTATTAAATATGTCAGTATCAATTATTCGGCGGCCAATCAAATTTTTAGATTTTTATTACTATGAAGAAAAAGGGTAGCTGAGATGTATGATAGAGGGCCAATCCCAGGGTGACATGTCAGCTCATTTGAATTTTATAAGGTTTTTTTGAGGATTCAGTTTTACAAATTTGATTTTCCTGTCACACTTAGGAAACTATGGCTAGGTTTTCAATTATGTTCACAGTAGGTTTAATTAAAGACAGAATTGATGTTCTGAGAATCATGAGCTATGTACTTTGAACAGTTACTATAAGGAGTTGATGGCTTGTTCATTTACATTCACCTTTCTTTCAAAGTTTCTAAACTTAAAGAGTTCAGCTGTCAAACAGAGTAAAATTCAAAGATTTGTAAAGTTTTCTATGATTTAAAAGTTCATTGTTTCCAAAATTGTGCACAAAACAGTCACTGGACCTCTGTGATAGATTTGTTTCAATACCAGTAAAGAAGAGAAGATTCAAACACTGAAAACATGAGCAGAGCAGTGAGTGTAGCCTCGACCAGCGGTGAAAGTGAGAGGGTGGAAGATGAGGCAAAGGGAAAAGTGAATTATTCAGATGAATTCCTCTGTCTTCTTCCCGGTTTGACATAGAATAAAAAGGTTAATGCAAATGTGCTCATTTATGACTATAGAGATGTTGCAGATGTTGTTACTTCAGGAACAACAGTTTTTTCTCTCTTTAATTATTTTTATAAGAATTCTGACAAGGCCATCCTAGTATCAAACCCTTGGACATGTGGTTTAGCCAGGTTGATTGTTCCTGATGTCTTCCTAGATGTAGACTTGTTTTTGGACCTGGCCAATCATTATGATATTTTTTCTAAGACCATTAAGAGGGATGATGGCACTGCCTTATTGATATTGAATAGAAATTCATTCATGCAAGCCTTCAGCTTATACAACACCATGTCTACCAAAATTGACATGACAAAGAAACAACAGAGATATACTCTGAAGCCTGGGATTGCTAGGAGTCAGTTGATGAAACATATGCTAAAAGAAGTGAGAAATTATTTAGATCCTGTCTGAGAGCTACCCATATTATTATAAGGATCTACACTTCTATATCAAGTATGTTGCATATGCCTTGTGTAGAGTGCTGGGGATACATGGTGACGCAGAGAAGATTGATGCAGGGATTTTGATGATGGTGTTGGACGTACAAGAGGTCCACTCCAATACTAGTTATGATTATATTCAGCATATCATAGATGAAATGCATGAGGGCTTCATTGCAACACAGAAGAGGATGAAGAACCCAAAGGAGAAGGAGTCCAAGTTTTTAAATTACTCCATTCTTATGCATCTCCTTTTGCATTTCAATTTTTTTATCATGGATGTTAATAATCTAGTCCCTCAGAGATTCTACCAAGAAAGACCAAATCCTATTCAATTTTGGGTGAGGGTTTGGAATTACACTTCTACGGAATGTGATTATTGTGCCTTTCAAAATTGGATTGTGTATCCAATAGTATAGAGTTTGGGGACCAGCAGAACAAGAATCCCATTAAAAGTTATACAACTGCTTAGGTCGTGTGAGTATACAGATAGCTGGGGTGGAAACCATAATTTGGGTGACTTCTTTTTGGAAAAGAATTACACAGTCATCAGGGTATATGGGTGCATTCACCCACCTCATCTATTACCATATTATGTACCAACAAGGGTGGAAGCAATTGAATTTATATGGTAGCTATTTTTGATAGACAATGAGCATTTTGCACCACATAAGAAGGGGACTTTTACCCCTAGGCAGTTTAAGATTTTTAACTTCACAATTGGCAAGGGTGCTATTGATGCAGTGGGTCAATGGTTGGAAGGATACAAAATTGGGGCAGCCTCTTATAGATACATTGACCCAGAAGGTTTTATGGAAGGGGTAAGAAGATTGTATACTCCTACAATGCCTAATACTAATGTCCATTGTGAATGCATAGAGGAAGATGCAACAAGGAATCTCTTGGATGAAGATGATATTAATACAAGAAGACTGAGGATTGAAGAGTTGTTAAAGCTTGAGACACAAATAAAGAGAAATAGGTTGGCTTTTGGGGGTTTTTACCCTGATCTCCCATATTTTGATAGGATTAAAGCCATGATAGACAACTATTATGTGCTTATAGAATAACTTGATACAGTTCTCAACAAGAAAGTTGCTCAGACACCTGATCATTTAGAATCTAAATACAATAGTAGTAGTTAAAGTGATTATGCACATCCTACTAGGTATGCTCCACCACACCAAGATATTGCTAAAATACCATAGTTGCAGGGAGCAGAGGGCCACATTATAGATTTGACAATGGTCACTCAACCAGATGATATAGAAGAACCTACTGCAAAGAGGCAGAAACTAGAGGTAGGCCAGCCTTCAACTGAAGGGAAAAATAAGAAGAAAGACAAGGCTAAGGCCTTAGTACTTGGCAATAGGTTATATGATCATAACCTAAGGAAGGCAATTAGGGAAGGTAAGAAACTGCAGCCTAATTTAGATGATGAGGTTGAGATGCCCCTTAAGGCTTGTAATTATGAGAGATTGATTCATCAACAAGAATTTTTGAATGATGATAAATTTGTGAAAACTAAGGAGTTTAAAGAATTCCTAAGATGGTATAAGAAAGAAAAAATTAGAGTAGAGCTGACAGTTGATGATAAAGAGACCATAACTAATTAGGCATTGATGACTTTGCAAAATTATGATCCTGAAAATGAAGATATTTCACCAAAGGATGCCAGGAAACTGGTATTAAGAAGTGGAATAATATTTGATGAGGGTTGGGATTTAGCATCCGCCTTCATTATTGATCAAATAAGGAAATAGCCAGATCTCAAGATGGCTAGTGAAGTGTAGATAGGCAATGTGATAAAAGGATTTGGGTATAGCCCAAAGTCTCAGGCCTTTGCGATGTGGAGCCTGTGCCCAAAAGACCAAAAACCTCAAGTGGTGAATATTTAGGAGAATATGGTGGGCAATAAAATGGTGTGGACGATGCAAAATACAGGGGATTTAGAGATATCCCAAATCATGACACATTGGGCTCACTTGAATGGAGACAAAACTAAACAATTTTCTGAAAGGTGCAGCACATTGGTGGAAGAGACTAGTGCATTGGCAAAAGATAGAGAAATGTGTCGAGTGCAAATTTATCAATGGGATCAGATGATAAAGAAATTAATGGAAGAATTGGAAACAAATCTTGAGGTGATGTATGTACCACAACCCCTGGAAATTGAAGACAAAGCAAAGTCTGAAGAGGTGGTTGAGGAAAAGGCCGAGGAAGAGAAAGGAAATGCAATTGCTTTAAGAGCATTGGAAGGTGTGCTGCAACATAGAATTGATATCTTAAAAGATAAAGATAATGTTATACTCAATACTTATAACAAATTTCTAGCTTTCCACACTGAGGTAATGGGGTATTTGGATATCCTCAACCCCTATTTTACTAAGTGGTCTACTAGGGTGCAATTATTTGAGAAGCTAGCATCATTGCAATCCCTGAGATCAGATTTGCAGAAATAGTAACTAAAGTTGAAGATGAGATCAAAAGAGTTAATATTGCTCTCTCATTCTTTAAGGGCAAATTGAACCAAATTGAGGTAAAGTTAAGCCTCTTTTCTGATTATTTTAACAGATTTATACCTTCCTTAAGAGGAGATGATGATCAAGTAAAGGCCTTAGATGCCTAGAGGGGTGAGTTTGACAACAAAATGCCTATTAGTAAGGCATTTATTTCAGGAACTAATATTGATGTAGAAGGGTTCAATAAGATATTAGACGAAGCTTTCAAGGTAGAAAGTGACATCAATACATTTCTAGTAGATATCAAGAATATCACTGATACGAGATGGGATAGGCAAAAGGTTTAAATATAGAGTACTCAGGACTTCAAGTGGACATCAGATGATGAAGTGAAAGCATGGGAAGTGATGACTACATCCAAGATAAAGAAGCTATCAGTAGAAGAAGAAATTTTGGACAATGAGTAGGGATGACTACTTGGTACCTCACCATTGAAGATAAAGAGGAAAGTTATTGCAAAAGGAGAATGTAGGTAAATCTGAAAGCACAGTCATCCAAACTTGACATAACTGTTGCCATCTACCATGTATACTATCAGATTCAAGTCGCTAGATTGGGAGAAGAACAAAGAATATCTGTTTCTATCTTTTTGACTTGGTCATTCCACCGTTTCTTCTCTCTCTTTTCTTTTTGTCTCTTCTGTAGTTTTAGGGTTAGGTTTTCTGAGACCATCCAAAGCTTGTAGCATCCTTTTAAAAGGGATTCCAAGATGGTTGAAGACCTATCTATATAGAAGAGAGTTGTATTTTGAAAAAAGGATGAAATATAATGTAAAGAATCCGTCTTTGTAAATTTGTGCCTGTGTTCTTTCAAGCTTCAAAGATTTTTCTTATGTATGAAAGAAGGATTACATCAATAAAATATGGTGCAATTTTACTCTTATTTATTGTTGTCTCTTTATTTCCTGTGTATGCTTTTTTATGTTTAAGATTGTAAGGTAGTGTGAAGCATTTTGGTTACAAGGTGACTATCTAATTACTTGCAAGTTTCTTCCATGTAAAGAACTAAGTTTTGTGAGTAGTTTCAGGAAGCATATAAGTATTTAAAGATTTGATACAGTATTTTAGAGGTAATCAAATAATTTGTAAGGCAACTTATCCTAATTGCATGTAGGTTGTAAGGTAGCTTACAGTGTTTTGTTTGTGTGAATCTTCAAGCTTTTGACTCTATAACCCAATGGATAAGAACTGATCTAGACCTGGGTCTGATAATCTATCATCATCAAAGTTTTCAAGACATTCAAAATTATTCCAAACACACTTGTCACTAAAATATATGAGCTGAATTCATCAAGGACTTATATCAACAGGATATTGTCCACTTTGTTTATTCTTTAGAGAGTGAATCATTAGGTTATCCCTCCTAAAGACAAAAGGAAGAAGGATGCAAATCCTTGACTCATTGGCCTATGTTCTCAAAACCATAGCCTGGCTTATAGTGTTCATTTTTAAGTTAGTCATTGCAATCTCTAAATTGTTCTATAAGTTGTTACAGTGAGGTTTTTGGTTCATACCCAGTGAATGAAATAATCCACCAAATATATAGACTGAGATATCAGTAATCTTTAAAAGGTAAAGCCTGCCTGAGTCTGTGGAGCTCAAAAATAAAGAAGGATATTATCCAATCCTTAGAAATTAGCCTTTCTCTTGCCTAAAAGAGGTTGCAACTGAGTATACTATGTATACTATCATCATTAGGTAAGTATTACAAGAAAAAGAGCTAACAGTGGGTGTTCAAACTCTCCAACTTGGAGAGTTCCCACTAAGAAGCCACTAGAAAACTCATGGGGAGGAGTGAAGTCCTCTAATTGGTCCCTCTTCCCTAAACTCTTACACCTTTCTAAAAATGGATCCAAAAAGGGGAACTCCAAAAAGGTGAATAATGTGTGCACAAAGATGGAAGGGTGGTCAATCCAAGGTTAAGTCTTACAAAAGTTGATTTTCGTCCAACTTGGGAAACCAACTTTTTGAAAGGGTCACATGGTCAACTAGAGGCTATCCTAGGGTTAAAATGGCCCTTAACTATTGGTATAGTAAGTGGGCTAGCTAAAAATGACCCCAACACATCCCTAGGCACTCTCTAAACCCTCCAAAATTCCACTATAAGTGTATTTTTGAAAGTCCAATGAGATGACCACACCCCCATCTCCCAAATCAAGGTATTCATATGGGGATTCACTAATGTACTTTTCTAGGTAGGTGGAAAACCATTCCCAAGTTGACATGTCATGGCCTTAAGTACAAATCACAAGTGTCAAATGACACACACAACATTTACACATCACTAGGCCATGTCATATCCACTTGGGAAAAAATCACAAGGAGATATGAAATACATTTAAGGACTACATTTCTAAAATCAACCATATATATTTACAAATTAAATCAAAATACAACGAGGTCTTGTCTCTCATTAGATGCAACCTTGGCTCAAACTAAGTTCACATATTCCTTTGTTTGGTTCCCCGGATAAAATACCATGGTCTCATACCTGCACACTCAATTCCAATATCAGTAGTCCAAGGAGATAAGAAAAATGCATCATAAAGAAATAAGCAATATTCAAATCATAGGGAAAACATCAACATACTAAGTTTATTACTTAAGATCACAGTAATACAATAATTTCATTTTAAGCTTTTCACATAAGGTAAGATTCACATTGCATGATATTTAAATTTAATATGCATTTCTAATAATTATCCTATCATCAATAACCCATAACATAATCATAATGTATTTACAGATCAATTGTCTAAAAAAAAAATGTCCATAATAGAAAACATAATATAGTCCATAAGGTTCATCATAAAGTATTATGTGTCCAACATCCAAAATTATCAATCCATGACATAAAGCATAAAATCCATAAGGTCCATCGTGCATCAAAATGTAAAGTATGATATGCTAAATCTATCATAAGCAGAAAAACTGAGAAAACTACGATGGGGTTCAGGGTGAGGCTTCACATAAAATATAGATCAGTACAATTTCAAAAAGTCACAAAATTACATGAAAAAATTATCTATATATAGAACACCTTTTCTAGTTTTACTTCAAAATATCCCAAAGGTCTTGGAAATTAATTTTATGATCAAAGAGTACTAGTTGGGGCAGAACTTTTTCCAAAAGGACAAGTCTTGCAACATTGGACAACTCCTCTAACTTACGATGCCTCACTTTGGATTGGAAGGGCTAATTGGGACACATAATGAAGGAAGTACCCATCAAACCTTGAACTAAACCAATATAATACTTGGGATACCTTGGAGCTCATGAGAGAATATCATTTATCCATTTTTGGTTCTTTAAACAATACCCATCAAAAGATATGGGGAATCAAGCATCTAGTCTATGCTTCTCTACAAGTCACATACCACTAAGAATTCAAGAGCATCAAGAACCATTCATTGTGGGACCAAATCATCATCTCCATTAGCTCCATTTGGTCAAGTAAATGCTAGGGGAGACTTTTCATCACTTGCATAGCACTAAGCCAAATTTGGCAACAATGTTTGGATATCCATATCTCGAACCTCGTGAGAGACATAAAAGTTATATGAAGTGAAAAATGACCATCTTAGGAAGGCCTACAAGCATGTGTCTCAGTTCTAGGAGATTCCACTTTGATTCCATTTGGCGACCGGATCTTGGTTGGTACAAAAAGTGTCATTGTTGCACAGTTGAAAGTTGCTCAATGGTGCATCTTTCAAACTATTTTTCATGGGACCAAACCATCAGCTCTATTGGCTCTAGTTGGTCAGGTAAATTCTAGGGGAGACCTTTCTTCACTTGTGTAGCACCAAGAACATTTTGGCGCATGTCAGACCGAAGTGTTCCCAAGGTGCACTAAGCCAAATTTTGCAGCAATTTGTGGAGATCCATATCTCAGACATCGTGAGAGATATCAAAGATTTGTAAAGCACACAAGGACTATTTTGGGAAGGCCTACAAGAATGTGGCTCAGTTCTAGGAGATTCCACTCTGATTCCATTTGGCGACTAGATCTTGGTTGGTGCAAAAAGTGTCATTATTGCTTAGTTGAAAGTTGCTCAATGGTTCATGTTTCAAATTGTTCATCGTGGGACCAAACCATAAGCTCCATTGACTCTAGTTGGCTGGTTAAATGCTAGCAAAGACCTTTCTTTTCTTGTGTAGCACCAAGAACATTCCGGCCATTGTCAGACCAAAGTGTTCCCAAGGTGCACTAAGCCAAATTTGGTAGCAATTTTTGGAGATCCATATCTCGGACCTCATGAGAGATATCAAAGATCTATGAAGTGCACAAGGACCATCTTGAGAGGGCCTACAAGCATGTGGCTTGGTTCTGGGAGATTCCACTCTGATTTTATTTGGTGATCAGATCTCTGTTTGTGCAAAATGTGACATTGTTGCTTAGTTGAAAGTTTCTCAATGGTGCATCTTTCAAACCATTCATTGTGGGACTGAACCTTCAACTCCTTCAGATCTAGTTGGCTGGGTAAATTCTAGGGGAAACCTATCTTCTCTCATGTAGCACCAAGCACGTTCTGGCGCATATTGGACCAAAGTGTTCCCAAGGTGCACTAAGCCAAATTTGGCAGTGATTTTTGGAGATCCATATCTCAGACCTCGTGAGAGATATCAATAATCTGTGAAGTGAAAAAGGACCATCTTGGGAAGGCCTACAAGCACATGGCTCAGTTCTAGGAGACTCCACTATGATTCTATTTGGCGACCAGATTTTGATATGGTGGAAAAAGTGACATTGTTGCTTAGTTGAAAGTTGCTCAATGGTGCATCTTTCAAACCTTTCATTATGGCACCAAACCGTCAGCTCCATTGGCTTGGGTTGGTTAGGTAAACACTAGGGGAGACCTTTCTTCACTCGCATAGCACCAAGAACATTCCAGTGCATGTCAGACCAAATTGTTCCCAAGGTGCACTAAGCCAAATTTGGCAGCGATTTTTGGAGATCCATATCTTAGACCTCGTGAGAGATATAAAAGATCTATGAAGTGCACAAGGACCATATTAGGAAGGCCTACAAGCACATGGCTCAATTATGGGAGATTCCAATCTGATTCTATTTGGCAATCAGATCTCGATTGGTGCAAAAAGTGACATTATTGCTTAGTTAAAAGTTGCTCAAAGGTGCATATTTCAAACCGTTCATCATGGGACCAAACTGTCAGCTCCATCAGCTGTAGTTGGAATAGTAAACAATAGGGGAGACCTTTCTTCACTCACATAGCACCAAGAACATTCCGGCGCATGTCAGACCGAATTATTCCCAAGGTGCACTAAGCCAAATTTGATAGTGATTTTTGGAGATCCATATCTTTGACCTCGTGAGAGATATCAAAGATCCACGAAGTGCACAAGGACCATCTTCAGAAGGAATACAAGCATGTGAATCATTTTTGGGAGATTTCACTATGATTCTATTTGGCGATCAGATCTTGGCTTTTGCAAAAAGTGACATTGTTGCTTAGTTTAAAGTTGCTCAATGGTGCATCTTTCAAACCATTCATCATGGGACCAAACCGTCAGCTCCATCAGCTCCATTTGGATGGGTAGATGCTCAAGGAGACATTTCTTTTCTTGCATAGCACCAAGAACATTCTAGTGCATGTCAGACCGATTTGTTCCCAAGGTGCACTAAGCCAAATTTGGCAGCGATTTTTGGAGATCCATATATTAGACCTCGTGAGAGATATCAAAGATATATGAAGTGCACAAGGACCTTCTTAGGAAGGCCTACAAGAACATGGCTTGGTTCTAGGAGATTCCACTCTGATTCTATTTGGAAATTAGATCTTGGTTGGTGCAAAAAGTGATATTATTGCTTAGTTGAAAGTTGCTCAATGGTTCATCTTTCAAACCGTTCATCATGGGACCAAACCGTCAGCTCCATCGGCTCTAGTTGGCTGGGTAAATGCTTGGGGAGACCTTTCTTTTCTTACATAGCACCAAGAACATTCCAACGCATGTCAGACTGAAGTGTTCCCAAGGTGCACTAAGCCAAATTTGGCAGTGATTTTTGGAGATCCATATCTCAAACCTCATGAGAGATATCAAAGATCTATGAAGTGCACAAAGACCATCATGGGAAGGCCTACAAGAACATGCTCCAATTATGGGAGATTCCACTCTGATTCCATTTGGCGATCAAATCTTGGTTGGTGCAAAAAGTTACATTGTTACTCAGTTGAAAGTTGCTCAATGGTGCATCTTTCAAACCGTTCATCGTGGGACCAAGCCGTCAGCTCCATCAGCTCCAGTTTCTTAGGTAAACTCTAGGGGAGACCTTTCTTTGCTCATGTAGCACCAAGAATGTTCCAACGCATGTCAGACTTAAGTGTTCCCAAGGTACACTAACAAAAAATGAGATTTCAACCCAACAACTTGAATCAAGGTTTCTAATGCCACAAGAGACTTAACTAAACCATATTCAGAAGGAATAAATTGATTACGGAGTCATACTCTATGGATTATGCACAAAATGCTTGAAATATGCTAGCAGACCTAGTTCACTATTTTAGGACATCAACGACCTTCCAAAACCTCTAACTCCAAAAAGTTATGAATCACTTGAAAAAAAATGGGGTTTTCAAACACCCTCTATCAATATTTCTAACATATGCAAAGAAAGAGGTAGGTTGTTTTGGACCATAACTTTTTGTTACAACTTTGAGACCTCAAAAATGCACAAATATAGGAAAAATTATAAAGGAACTAGATCATTCAATAAAATGAAAAGAGAAAAAGTTGTAATAAAATCCAAGTGGTGAAAACCTAGAAACGGGCGCTACTTGAGGCCTTTGCACCCCTATTTTCTTAGCACGTGTCCTCAACACTTAGCCTTTCTCCATCATGCCTTGTCCTTTTTTCCTTGGTTCTGGAATTGGCCTTTGTCTTTGTCTAGGGGCATAACTGTATTAGCTTTGGTCTCTTGGATGCGTTAGTCTTTCGGACACCTCACAAACGGTGTTTTTCAACACCACCCCACTTGTATTTTTCAACACTTCCCTAGCGTCGAGTGTTTCTCAACACTTATCAGATGTCCTACCCGCAGTCTAGATGATGTGATACTTCTCACTGGCAGATGTGATTTTCATAGCTTGACTTTATGACTTACACACACATGCACTTAAATATTTGGTTCACTGAGACTTGTTTGACTTTATTTCTTTGTGTGCTGTCTGTGATGATTTCTTTGCTGAGTGTTCTTCCCCTATGATCATTTTTGATGATGCATAGCTAGAAGACTAAGGGAATGAGAACATTTTTTATTTCTTTTTCTGCTTGTGGGTATATTTTGTTAATCCTCACTGTCATTAGCATTTATGCTTGTTCCACTTGACATTGGGATCTACAAGGTATTATCCTTGACTGTTTTATGTGAGTGCATGCTTATAGCCATCCTGACTTTCTTGTGTCTTGATGCAAGCATAATCTTGCTATATAAAACTTAGGGAACCTCACTGCACTAGTCATCTTGACCTACATGTCTCTGATGCTTAGGTGAGATTTCCACATTTTTTTATCTGATATAAATCATATTCAGATTCACATAGTTATGCTAGTGTGTATTATATGATCTTGCGATGCTACCAATAATTCTCGATGATGATAATTAGATGTCTATAAGCGTTGTGACCTTGTCGGTAAACCACTTTTCATAGTAGCTTGCATTCTTAGGTTCATGTTAGTTTAATTTTTGCATCTTTCATATGGAGAGAGATCTTCTTTTTATCATCTATGGACTAGTTGGTCAACTGTGCTCATTTTCTGATTCTTCTTGATCATATCTTTCATTTTTGGTCTATCACATCACGTCATTTTCTATTCATTTTAGGATCGAAACCAAAATCTGCATTCACCTTGATCATCAAAATCACATTTCATTCTCTTATGTATAGTTGACTGACCTTTTGAGGCATAATTTTTTTATCTTTGATGGAATTTCTTCCTTTTTCATGTCTTTCAAACTTCTAGTCTTTCATTCACCCTTCTTTTCTTCTAATTCATCACTGGGGCATGTTTTCCCTACCTAATGGTTGATCTATTGACCTTTATTCTCGATTATGATTCATTATGATTTGATCAAATCTTTTTGTTGTTCCTCTCTATCTGATTTCACTTTCAATTCTGAGGGGGCAGTACCTATTGGATTTTAATCCTTGATTCCTTGATTTTCTTGATTCAGCTATTTTTCTGTGAGATTTCGCTCAAGCTTCAGATTCTTAGTTCTTATTTTGGATATGATCCCATTTCGACCTCATGTCCAGAATCTTTAATTTATTTTTGTCCTGATGTGTTCCCATTTTGACCACACGTCTGGGTTATTTTGCGATCCCATTTCGACCTCACACTGCAACTGCATTCTTTGACTATATGTGTTCCCGTGTCGACCACACATTTGTCAAAGAGGGGCAAATGTATGCACCCTAAAATGGTCGCCTAGACTTTGGGCCCCATTTCTCAATTTATCAAATCCCTGA
>MU223371.1:1197467-1208747 GCA_018584345.1 Thuja plicata | reverse complement strand
TATTTAACTTTCCAAGTAAACATAGAGTGAGTCTACAAAGTGGTGCATTTAACTCCCTATGTAAACAAGGAATGAATCCATGCCCTCAATCACTCAAATGAGGTATTTGATATTGGAACCAAGAATTGCTTAAGGTCCAAACACAATCATTCACTTACACAAACTTGTATGAAAGCAAATCTATGTTCATTCATTTTCCATTAAGAGCATAAATTGAAATGTGTTCTATAAAGGCATGTAAACACTCAAGCCAAACACATGAGAGGTTTATTTTAATCCCAAAATCTAAGTGTTGTAGAGTTTTGACAAAATACCTCAAATCCAAGCTACGCAAATTGTTTTGTTGTTTATCCAAACAAGTTCAAATCAGCAACAACAACAACAACAAAAACAAATCACAAACCACTAGAAATAGTAAACATTAGTGGTTACCACAAAAAAAATCAGAGATATCTACAAAAATAACTGATCAAATAACAAAATCTGAAAATGAAACCATCATGGTTGGATTAGGCTCGGAAAGACCTTTCCAACGATATATCACACTTCAATTTTTTATACCATTTGCAAAAATTTCTCAAAAATGGGCAGAAAATGCGCAAAGAATGCGCAGAAAATCATTAGAAAATCTTTAGAAAATGCGCAGAAAATCTTCAGAAAATGTGTAGAGAATGCGCAGAAAATCGTTAGAAAATCTTCAGAAAATGCGCAGAAGATCGTCAGAAAATCTTAAGAAAATGCGTAGAGAATGCACAAAAAATCATCAGAAAATCTTCAAAAAATGCGCAGAAAATACACAGAAGATCGTCAGAAAATGCGCAGAAAACCAAAAATCATGAATTTAGCCAAAAAATGCAGATTTAAAGGACAAAACTAATCTACTCTGCCCCACGGTGGACGCCAAAAATGTACACACAAAATAGTGCACTTCTATGAATCCTTACATGCAAGAAAACTCAAGAATGAGCCCTCACAAATCGATTCATAGCTCTTTATGCATGGAGTTGCAAGATTTTTAAAATTGCTCTTAGCTAGAGCTATAAACTCATGACCTTGCCAATAAATCACACAACGAGAGATTCACAATGAAGACAAGGGCAAGAATGCCAATATCCTCAAGAATCAAAAAATGTATGCAATGTAATGCAAATCTAAATGATAATGCAAGCTAAACTATGAAAAAGAAAGTACAATGCAACTAATCTATGAAAGGAAAGAACAAGTGTTACCAAGCCTTCCTATTTAAACTATGTGAGATTATTCTATTGCATAAAAGGAAACTAAGCTATGAAATAAAGCTATGAATGCTATGATAATGCAACTATGAAAATAAATATGAAAACTACAATGAAATGCAATAACAAGTCTTCAAAGCTTGGATGTAGAATGTCTCCAAAAGGCTCCAAATGACCTAGAAAACCTGCAGCATAATATTAGCATGAAAACTTAAGATGTCAAAATGAAGGAGAGAGCTCTCCTTTTATAAGAAGTGAGATAAAATAGACCATTGAGATTAAGAGGCAAAAGTCTTAACCAAGGGTGGAGAAAAATGGAAGCTTGATCCTTGTGCACAAATATCCACCAATAGGAAAATAGGAGTTGACTTTTGTGTCCCACATAAGACAAAAAGTGTTTTTTTCCCTTTTTTTAAAATAAGAATAATGCTTTATTTGCGCAACATAGGATAAAAAGAAAAGTGAGGATTTTTTATTTAAATAAAAGAGGAGGAAATTCTTTTTATTTAAATAAAGGCTTAGGATAAAGTGATTTTATTATTTAATTAAAAGAGATTTTTATTTAATTAAAAGAGAGCATATTCTCTTAATTAAATAATATTTTTATTTTTATTTCTTTTCTCTTTTAAATTAAATAAGGCTCAAACCTTAAGAAATATTAAATTGATTATGATTTGATCAAGGAAATTGATATAATTGATATTGTTGATATTTGAAAATATTGATTCAGGGATTTGATAAATTGAGAAATGGGGCCCAAAGTCTAGGCGACCATTTTAGGGTGCATACAAAACCTAACCCCAAGAATCCCCCTCTTCAACAGTAGTTAATTATGTCCTAAAACCCCCAAATAGTAAATTAATTAGTCTCATACCCTTGGGAACATCAAAAGCCCCAAATTATGAATGAATGAGTGAGTTTGACAGTATTGAAGGGTTGCATGCATGGTGCATGGTTATAGCAGAAGAGGATATGGCCATTGGAGGGGGTTATTTTGTGTTTGAATCCATGTTAGGATGGTATAAGGATGGTGAATCATCCATTTATTTAAGGCTATGGTGTTGGGAGGTTGTACATTGACCAATCCCTAGATTTTAGGGGTTGTTGAGAAGAAAATTAGGGCTTTTGCACTTAGAGAGGTCTTATAATCAAATTATTTGTAGAATCCATAGTCTGGGGTCATTTTATGACTCTTTTGAAAGTCTCAAGTCCTAGGGTGAAGATGCATTAGTAGTTTCATTGGAAAAGCGGTCAAATTAGCCCTCTTAGTTCACTGATAGTGGCAAAGTTGAGTAGGATGGTCCAAAACACAAGGGGTCAATTATAAGATACGTTAATGGGATTGAAAAAATGGTATTCATCTATGTGATTGGTTTTTAGAGTTTTTTGGAACTATTTTGAGAAAATATTTAAAAACCCTTGCTATTGTACTACTAGGACAGTGTATGACTAGACAGATTTGTGAAGGAGACAAAATGTCTTGAAGGCAGAGTTTGTGGCTTGGTATATGGGTGAAACAAGTGTGTTCGGTTCCTTAGAGGAGTTAGGATCACCTATGAAAACAAGGATTATGGTTGTGGTTGCAGAAGCCTATTGAATGAAGGATGCATAACATGGAGTTTGGAGTATGATTGAAAGGTAGGAGTATGAAGAAGTATGAAGAAGCACATTACATTGACTACAAGGATTATAAACAAAGCATGAAAAGTAATTTTAGATCTATTCAAACATGGTGTAACACCAAAATAATAATATTAATCAAATGAAAACCAAATCTATAAAGGATCAAAGGTTGTCTCAGTGGGCATGCCACATGTGTGAATGAAGGAGATTGAAAACCAAATCAGAGGTTTAGTCATCCCAAGATCACAAAAATGGAGTTTTTCAAAAAAAAAACATGTTAAATAAATGTTAAATAACATAATGAATTTGACAAAACATTAATCAATTTCACTCCTATCTACCCTGAATCTTGCAATCAACATTTTGGTGCCCTCAAAAGTATAGTGCACCAGATGGCTAATGGAGAATGAAGATGTAGTATAAAAATAATACATACATACAACGCATGGAAAAGATATAATATAAAAATGAACATACATACATAAATACAATGAATGACAAATACATAATATTAAAATAATACATACATACAACACATGCCAAAGATATAATATGGAAATGATACATACATAGTACACATGAAAAAGATAAAATAATCAGAAATGAACATGTACATATGTATATATGAAATAGTTTTGTACAAAATGTGGCACATGCCATCTCCAAAAATTTACAAAATTAGTTCATATCTAGATACAATATGGCATACTCCATCTCAAAATGTGCCATACGACATCTCAACATAAGAAGTTCAACTACAAATGTTTCTAGGATATTCTATTTTACTGGTGGATGATCAAAGTGAATTCTCTTCGAACTACTCTTTGGATTTGATGGATCCTGCATTCAAACAAAAAATTGAAATTACTTAATTTATATGATTTCTACAAATAATAAATAAAAATTTAAAATCATAGTCAACAATAATATATATATATATATATATATAATTTAACTCTCATGTACCTTGCCTCTCGGTCTCCTCATGTGGTCAAGAGACCTAATATATATTTAGTTGCGAAGGGACAATGCCACCAATGTCAACTCCAACCTGTATATATGTTTGCAAACATGAGATTGATGTAAGACTTATACTATTTAATGTTAAATCCTTGGTAGCAAATACATATTTTAAATATAACTCAATTAACATCAAAACTTATCTCTATTGAAATTTCTTCAGGAAATGTCGGTTGGGTGAATCATTGATACAAACCCTTGGCGTGGTACCTCCATCAAACTAGGGATGACCTACAAAAGTCAAACAGATAGGTTTCATACAATCATGACTTGATCATATTAAATATATAATTGATAGTAAACTACACACAAATAAATTTATAAATATACATACTATGGGGCTATTACTACGAATTGAGATGCATCTGACTCTATCATGCTAAACCAATCTCGCGACATCATCAAACACCACCATCTATCAAATAAAACATGTAATTAAAAATGAGTACGCATAAGTGACAAGTATACATGTATGCATAATCAATCTAAAATACTTAATTACCTTCCCATTGTCAACACTAGACACCTAAACCCCCCTCACATTGCTCCCCAGTGGCAACTGGTGAAACCTGCATTAGTATGTAATAAGATTATCATAAAAATTACAAAATACATGTATACAATATTATAATAAATGGAAACCTATGAGTACATTAAAATGTATGTACCGTGGAAGTGACAAGGCCAAATAAAATGGCCGAGAGAGTGGACCCCTCCACCTATGCCATCTCCTCCTCTGTCATCAATTGGACATAAATGAAACACATAAAAAAACATAAGTGGGAAATCATTATAAGAAAATTCTATTAAAAATATGAACGTTTAAAATTAAATACAATGTAACAAGTTAGCTATTTACTCTTACCATAACAATAGGAGTCCATGGCTCTATATGCCCCTGATGCACATCTCCATGGGGTGCTTCAGTGCCTATAGTGTGATGTGTAGTATCATCCACCTCGAACACATAGTTATATGCATCACTATTATTCAAGGGACCCAAGCACATATTCTTGCACACAACAGAAGTATGAGGCACACAAACATGTGAGCTTGTGGAGGATGTGGAATGGATAGAAGCATCAGTATGAGGAGGCAACAATGCCACACTCTGCCCAACGAGTAGATCACTCAAGGTGCGAATGGCTTGAATAGTCTATGAGCAAGCCTCAGCGATAATGTTAGGATGTTACACTGTGGGAGGTGGTGAAATCTCAGGAGGGGGGACATATGTGCAAGATTTCACCCGCTATGCCCTTGGCCTATCCTGGGGAGCACCTAAGCCCACGCCCTAGTTCTATTTCATGCTCCAGTAATTTACTTTGTGACCGAGCAAAAATTTAGCATACAATTTTCGTATGAAATAGAATGGGACATCCAAATTGCTGTGGGGTGGTCTATCAAAAACCATCCACCAACGATCCCAAAATTTTCCACATATTGCATCATTTGTACACCATTTAATTGACAACTTGGATTTTTTAGGGTCCACTTTTGAACTAGTTTTGGGATCAACAAAAATGTTACATATGTCATGTTTTCTTATGTTTAGGTCCATAACTTGATCGTAGTCAAGCCCATCATCAAATTGGGCATGCATGGATTCACACCAAAGAAGTGTAACATTGTGTTGTTCTATGAGTTTCTCCATGCTCTCAATAATGGAGTTCAACATGGAAAACATGGGATGCAAGTTGGGGATATTCACATATGTCTTCTGATATCCTCTAAGCTGATTTAGAATATCTCCTATGAGATCTTGTATTGGTCGAGGGTTTGAGAACGGTTGGTCTTCTGAAGGCAGGGGATTGTTTTGAGGTGGTTCTAGATTGTTTGCACACTTAGAGGGAGGGCTTTCAAATTGGTCTGAATCCATGTCTGATTCAAAACCAATATCAATTTCAACTCTATTTTATAATCAATTTTAAAAAATAATACACAATATCATATAAAACCTAGTTAGTTTTTAAAACAATAGATTTCAATGCAAAAACAAAAAATAAGAATGAAACTACATAATTTCACTTACCTAATGTACTATAGCCAATCTGATATCAGATCCCTTTTTGATATATGATTTGGCTGGCTTGGCTTCGTTGCTTCAACATTTTCACAATGAAAATGTTGAACGCAGACGCCAGCAATAATTTATTATTACTAATGAATATCAGATATTTGATATTATCGGACATCTGATATTATTGGACATCTCATATTATCGATCATCAGATATTATCAAACATTAGATAATGCTTTAGCTTTGGATTTTGGCTTGGCCAGGTGTATTGACACCCAGACCTACTCAAAAGTCAACAAAATTTTGGGTGTGCTTTTGGACGAGTGAAAAACTAATTTTTCCACATCGCCAGTTTTTGTCACCATGATCCTGCACAGACCCAATAATTCTTTAATACTCATCTTCTTTCCCAATTTTAAGCAACAAAGAAATGAAAACCCCTTTTGACCCAAATCCAGAATTAACATCACTTCCTCTATTCTTGTGGTGTTGATTCGATTTGACTTGAAGATACTTCCTATTCTAATGTTCCTTATAAATTGGGGAGAATCTAGATCTTATTAGGTTATCCCCATTTTCTACTACACATTTTGGTTACCCCATCTCTTTCATGAATTTTACCTTTTGATTTGGTTAGTTAGATTTTTCATTTTTGTTTTTACTAATCATAAAAATAATAAGAAATATTGCATTTTCTTTACATTTAGTGTTACTTTAGTTATATTTAAATTTTGTATATCAAAAGAAAAATAATCATCATTTTCCTTGCTTAATTAGTGATAGTTTACTTTTACTATTTGTACAATGTCCAATTTCTTTCTACAAAATTTTAGAGCCTTTGATGAGTCATTTAGCAATGAAGACTTTGATATGTTAGATGAAGCTCTTGATGACTTCATCTATACTCAATTTTCCTCAATGATTCATAAACCATTGTTTTGTCAAATATTTCTTATTTTGTTTCCCACGAATACCTACATTAACAATGTCAATGAACCCAAGGTCGTTGTTCACTTTTCTCAAGAAAATCATTCACCAATAGTAAAATCTATGATTGTTGTTAAGCGTTTTAATGAATCTAGCACCTTTCAAACTCCTAACAATTCAACCATAACTTTTCAAGGGAAGCCAAAAAGTCCTTTGGATATTGTTAAGTAATACCAAGTAGTTTCTCGTACATATCACACTAGGAACATCCTCAACCTACTAGTCTAGTTATCTCAAATCTGCTACCTGATTATCAGCCTATGCTTCCCTTAACACCTTGTCTATCTTCTAATATTGGAAGGTAATATGACATAGTAGAACAATTATGTGCTACTTTTGCTAAGATATCCCATTAGGAACTTCTTCAAACCTCTCCTACTTATCAAGATGTCTTTAAACAAGCATTAACAAACTTGACCATACCATCTTCAATGTAACCCAATATTACTTCCTTATTGAAAATTATGCATGCTACTAATGTTAAAGTGCAAATTGTCTTTTCTCAAGATGAATTTTTTCCTAAAGAAATTCAAGATCAACATGACTCTTAAATGGTTGAGGTCCCTATGAATGGAATTCTTATTGGCAGGACATTAATTGATAATGGTTAAGGGTTCAATGTTTGCAACATTGATTTGCTAAAAAAATTAAACACAAATCTTTCCACAATAAATCCTGATTTTATTCCTATGCATGAATTTGATAATGTGGCTAAAAAAACTATGAGTATCACCACTCTACCTATTAAGGTAGGACCTATTGTTTTATCAACTCCTATCCATGTTATGCATGGGGCTCTTAATTACAATCACCTCTTAGGTAGACCATGGTTACATGCCATGCCTGGTGTGCCTTCAACAATTCAATGCAAAGCAGAGTTTATTCATAATAGTACTATGTACATTTTGGTTTCTGATGATAAAGTGAGAAACTATTTGCGTACTTTATCAGATAGTAAGAACTTATCGTCTTTGACTCAACAAGAAAAACCTTCCTCTCCTAAAGATGATCCTCCACCTGCTAGTGTTCTTTTGGATGATGATTGGGGATCTTGGATTTCCCACCTTCTTTTCTGGGTGAATATAAGCTTCCTTCTATAGAACCTATATAGAGCGAGCCCCATCCAGAACCTAAGAAGGTATCATCTCTCCCAGATCAACTTAGTATTAACTTTTTTTCTACCACTACTTCTAGTGAATCTCTTGAAATACTTGCAAAAGAATATTGTTCTAACATTGTGACTTATGAGGCAAATTTGTCCATTCATGACATGGTTTCTAGTAATGGTCATATCTATCATCTTTAGGCTTTAAAAAAGGTTTTAATTGTCAAGGATGTGGAATACAAGAACAAGGAATTCAGGTTCCTTTAGGACATGATGACAATGAACATTCTTTTGGTAGAATCTCATTGAAATCTTCTTGCTCCTATAAAGGACATAAGAAAGAATGAGATGAATCTTGTTGAAATGGTATTCTTTTACATTATAATCTTAGAATCTCACTTTTCTTACCAAAAGTGAGATTCTTTTACATTTACTTAGAATCTCGTTGAAATGGGATTCTTTTACATTTCTTTTACATTTCCTTAATAAAAGTGACATTGATTATAACTCATGTTTTATCTCATAGAAATCTTCTTACCAGCTGGATAAAACAACTTTTCATCTTTTACTTATCTCTGGCTTTAACTTGTCGATGAGAACAATGTTAACAACTAGTTAAGTCTATCTTTAGCTCTGCCAACTATATATTTTGTCATTTCTAAACTCCAATTAACTTCAGTGTTTTAACTCTTTGATAGCTTCAGTCAACACTTCAGTTTTCCTTGGGCTTCTCCGTCGGTGTTGTCTCGTCGGGTTGTCTGTCCTTCGGGGTTGTCCGTTGGGTAACACTGTAATTCTAGCCATTGGTTATGCTTGTGATTCTTCTCATTAGTAATGCTTGTCATTTTTCTTGCTCGGGTATCACTGTGACTTTGCTCTCGGGTTTCTCTGTCCATTGGGTTCCACTAACCGTTGATGTTTGAAGTCACTTAGTGAATGTTGGTCTTTTATGCATTACTAAAAGCATAATATTTATCTCTATGATTCTCTGAAGTCTTTGACACTTTGAATATAAACAATCATATTATATCAAGTTGACATTAATGACAATATAATCTATTAACTGATTTAATGTCTTGCATTATATTTCTACATTTCAGTGATCAACTTAACATCTTCAAACATTCAATCAGTTACATGTCATCAGATGTTGGTTCCTAAATCAAGAGATTGGAAAGTTCTAAGAGTATGCCAAACTCCATACTCAAACCTTTCAACTGATTTGACCAATGAACAAGATTAACTAGATTGAGGTTGAATTCTCATACTCTTTAGGGTCTAGAGGACCTAGGAAGGTACACCTTCCCACTAACCGATTCTTTAGGCTGATGCTTTTTATAGGAGATCTTATCTTCTATCTGAATCATACTTATAATCCTTCAAAGTGGCATGCATATTTGAAACAAATCAATTTACTGTTTGCTTGATTATCTTCTACTACTACTTCTATTTTACTCCTATTTGATTATGCTTTAGTCTATCTTCCGTCTAGCACTAATTCTATGATTCCTATCGAGAACTACTTATCTTCTACTTCTCCTACTGAAATCCATTTTCATTTTGAATAGAGTTATGTGTATTAAACTAGTGCCTTCTTCTCTATTGGACTATAGAGTCACCCCCTTCCATACCCTACACATAATTATGTGAGATATTTTTCAGGTTCACCACTTGGATGAACCTGCTAGCTATTCTAACTTTCAATACTATCTAATTATCATTTGCCACAATAAGCAGTCTAGTTGAATTTAGCTTTTGCTTGAAAAGGCCAATGAAACAAGAAACATAAGGACATGGATCTCTCAAATGTATCTTGTTTATCAAACTAACATGACAATAAATAATTCTTCATACAAAGGTTTAAGAATGCATCCACTTGCTTGAAATGAATATCACATAGAACTAGTCTAAAACATAAGTTTTCCACTACACAAATTGATAAGGAAAGGTACTGAAAACTTTAATTTATTTAATTTAGTGATGATGAAATATATTACAATGTGATTCCCTTTTATTTTGGTCCCGACCTTTATTTAGAACTATACAATTTTTCATGTTCCAACATATAATGATTAATAGTTTCATTAATAAACTTTGGTCTTCAATCTCATAAATATTTCTCAAATTTTAAGCTCGCTTTCAAAACTTTAAATGATTCTGAATTTGGCCTGATAAATTTATGCAGGAAGTTACTCCAAATATTTTGAGTGAAAAAAATTTGTCTAGCCCTCATTAATTCAACTTATCCCTCTATTTACTTCTTATAAATTATATCATTCCAAATGGAAACACTCACCTCAAAATTATTATCTTCAGTTTATTTTGCAGGAAGTTACTCCAAATATTTCGAGTGAAAAAAATTTCTCTAGCCCTCATTAATTCAACTTATCCCTCTATTTACTTCTTATAAATTATATCATTCCAAATGGAAACACTCACCTCGAAATTATTACCCTCACTTTATTTTTAAACAGGACCTTTAATCATTTTATCACTTTTATTTTAGATTATGCTTCAAATTTGGTAGGCCTAGATTTTGGTGATTAAATATCACACTATTCTCCACTTCATTAAAGTGTAAATATATTTCCCTTTTCTATTGATAATTTCTCATAGTTGAAAGCAAGTAGAATCACTTCATTTTCATCTTAGTGCAAATATCATCCTTTTGATTCACTTCTCTATCACCAAACTCTATACAAAATTTCATTCTTTTGATTCACTTCTCTATCACCAAGCTCTGTACAAAATATCATTCTTTTGATTCACTTCTCTATCACCAAATTTTGATTTCCAAGTGAAAAATTCATCTTACTCATCTGCAAAAACAATTTCTCCTTTGAGAAATATTTGTTTATCTTGGCTTTAGGCTTTCTCCCTGAATTCCATGGTGTCACTTTTAATTATATCCAGTCAATTTGCTCACTTTCTATGTTTTGAAAAAGACTTTCTCTATTATTGGATTTTTTAATCTGACTTAGATTTTTTTAATTAAACATCAAAGAATCCAAAAATTACAAAATAAAATTAGATAAAAAATATTTAAGATTTCCCCTGAATTCCATGATACAACTTTTTTTTTTTTTTAAAAAGGGATAAAATTTTTATTTTATTTCCTCAGATGACATGTTTTAATTATATCCTATCAATCTGCTCACTTTCTATTTAATTTCCATTATATGTTTTGAAAAAGACTTCCTGTATTATTGGTTTTTTCAAGAACCCTGTCAAACAATTGAAGGATATGTGCATATTCACGATATACGTGGAAGGATATCTGTATTATGTTTAGC
>MU223371.1:1181718-1193705 GCA_018584345.1 Thuja plicata | reverse complement strand
AATTCAAAACAAATTACATATTACTATTCTACACTAGTTTCTACACACTTCAATTTATTTTTTTGCATTTTCAATTATTTTGATGCAAGTTATGCCTAGCGCATGAACATGTACAAGATTTTTTAGTTTGCACTCACTTCAAAAAATCATAAAAAGAAATACTCAACGTAAAATTACAAAAAAATACACAACTTCTAGATCTCACTCTTACTATAATCCTACCAAAGGGTTTCACAAAAAACTAAATCTAACTATTTCTTTTGTGAAGCGCACATAAAAAACTATGTTATGTTTTTCTGAATAAATTGGCAATAGTTTTTCGTAAGGGACGAGTTTGATCCTCTTAATATTATCCTTTTTAAAAAAAAAAATTGTATTTTAGAAACTAGATTTAGAGTACTACAATTCTTATTCTTTGTACAATTCCTAGTTTACATAACCCTCAAAATGTTCTTTGAAGTTCAGGTTTACCTGATTTTAGAAAAAAAGTTGCCTCTTATACCCCCCTTTTTGTTCACTATCAGTGCACTTACCTGCCTAGAATGTAGAGTTCAAGGCTCGGAGCATCTATTTGATAGCATACGATTCATGAACTACAGCTAACAGATACTAATTAATAATATCCTAGAAATCCTACAAAATTCTACAGGAAAGCCATCAGGACCAGGAGATTTTCCCTTCCGCCTTCCAAAGATAACCTCATCCAATTCAAACATAGAAATCAGCCTCATGAGAGAATCATTCATCACACTTATAACAAGAGAGGGAATACAAGACAAGATAATATTATCAGCAGGAGGTGAATCATTAGAAAAGATAACATAATAGAACCTGATAGCTTCCTAGAACAAAGTTGGCAAAGAAGTCAAAAGAAGTCCATCTGAATTAATGAAAGAGGAAATATAACTCATATTTTGGCGAGATTGTAAAAATTTATGTAAAAAGCCGGTGTTCCTATCCCCTTCCCAAAGCCAATCAATCTGAGCCTTCTACTTCCAAAACAATTCCTCTCTAAGTTCCCATTCATCTAAATCTCTAGAAGCCTAGGACTCGTCTCAGGCAATGTTTTTAGAAAAACCAAGATCCCAAATCTACCTTGTAATGAATTCCAAATGCTCTTGTTCCCTCTCCTTCATGGTATGAATATTACCAACAGATAGCCTATTCCGTTTCTTGAGCTTCCATTTAACATACTGTAATTTTTTAACACATGAGTACATAGCAGTACCATAGGTATGGCCACCATCCCTCCATAGTGAACCATTAATTTGTGGAGAGAAGATTCCCTAAGCCACGTCAACTGAAACTTAAAAGGAGGATTTGTAGAAAAATTAGCACAACTAGCTGAAAATTTAATAGGCCAATGATCGGAGCCCTTCCTATCCATAATTTTAGAAGAAGGGGTAAGATTGCCTCCAATCCAAAAATAGGAAACCAATTTTTTTTCCAAACACTCATAAATAGAATCTTCGCTTACTCTTCTATTATTCCAAGTAAAGATCCCATTGACCAGCTTAATATCATTAAGATGTAGGAGATCCATATTTCATGAAGAATTTTACAAGAAGATCTGAAATGAGCCAACCCACCCCTTTTCTCCTCCAAAATTAAAAGTGAATTAAAATCTCCAGCTAAAATCCAAGGAAGGAAAGGAGTAAAAGTTCTAACATACCTTATATGAGACCAAATCCTTATCTCACAAGAATATCAACACAAGTGTACAAATTATTGACCAGAATCATTTCACTAGTGTCCAGACTAGAGACAACCATAGAAAGAGCTGAGCGACTAGAAATCTACCAGAGGGGAGTAAATTTCCTTGGGTTCCAAAAGATATCCAAACCTCTAGATACCTAATACATTAACATTGCCCACAATACCAAATACTAGAAGCATAATGACTCCTGAATACAAAAGATATCTAGAGAATGATCAACCATCAATTCATGAATAGAATTTTGTCTGAGGATGCTATTCTAACCCCTAACATTCCATGAGAGAATAATCATTGAGTAGAGTGAGGGAAATGAGCTTCCATGGGCTTGACAACCCCAAACTCTACTAACAAATCTCATGCTATTTTGATTGTCTCCTAGTCCTTTTTGTGACCACCCTTTGAAGGAATGTCAAAATATACCTTCTTAAGGGGTATTTGCATCACAGAATCACACCAAATTTGCGAAGATAATATCATTATCTTGTAGCACAGCTCGAGCAACAAGAGCTCCAGACTCAAGGCCAATAGGGGTGTCGCTTTGCTCTTGGATGACCAAATCCTGGTGCAAAACATGAGACCCATGCAGAGGAATTCTCCCATCTAAGCCTGTCACACCTAAACAAACATCTGGAGGAATCCCCTCCTCAATGCCCATGTTAGTTTAAAATAAAAATGTTAGTTTAAAATGTTATATTATTGAAAACTTTTTAAAATATTTATTATCGAAGATTGTATTTATATAGTAGAGATACTTTAAATACATTTATTTAAAATATTATTGTGAGTTACCATTTTGAAACTATTTTATTTATATAAAATTATTTTATTTTAATTTGAAAGTATTTTATTTATTTTTATATATGCGGATAAATTTTTTTGCTTATGATTTAAGCTAGAAACTTTTTAAAGAGTTTTGTTTTGTTATGAAGAGATTTATAGTTCCGTCCATATGACCATATTGTAATTAAACAAATATTTTTATTTATTTTTAAATATATTATAATATATTTGAATCTTTCAATTAAATAAAATTTGAATTAATCTATAAAGAACTTTTCCTTGCTATTTACAAGATTAATATAGTTCCCTCTATAGGACCATCTTGTAATTGGAAATGCTATAGATGGAATTATGTGAAAGATAAAATTATATATTAATAATAATTTGAGTCAAAGATATAATGCTTGTTTGAAATGTTTATATTTCTATTATTATTTTAATATTTATTATAGAAGATTGTACATATTAGTATAGATATGTGAAATGCATCTACTCAAAAAATTGTTAGGAGATTTAAATTTGGATTGATTTATTTAGCCGATAGGCTAAATTAATTTGGACTTTTTGTCCCAGAATATTGTCTAACCCAAAATGTTGTCTCATTTTGTCTCGAACAGTTATCTTCTGGAAACAAGAATTGGAAAACTTTTTAGCCCTGAGAGATTACCTTGATTGTGTGATTATTTGGGCTGAGAATTTGTCTCATGCTAATAATTTGTTGTTAGGTCACCGAATAGTTGTCTCACACCTAGAAGTTGTCATTTTTGTCACACCGAAAAGATGATTTCATCTGGTACTTTTCTCATAGGCTAGGGTTAGTAGCACTTGCAAGAGGATTATGGCATAGTTTGAATTGATGTATAGTTTAATTGTGTGCTTGGAAAACTTGAGGTAATCAAGAGATTTGATTATACCAATTTGTCATTTAGTTTGTGAGTAGCTTAAATTGGATATGTTTTCTTTCCAATAATGAAAATGACGGTAGTGATAGTTGGAAGATGAGTCAAAGAGTGTTGTAGAGGGTAGGTATGGAGCAGTTGGAAATGTAGTGTGCTATAATTGAGCTTTGATTTTTCCTATTATACACTAAATTTGCAGCCTAGGTCAAGCTCTTGTAGTCTTGATAATCTAGTATAACATGGGAATCATTTCCAAGCATGGGACCTTTCCTAACTAAAATGAAACCTCCAGATTCCAGGCTGGTTCCTCCTGGATAATCACCCAAATTTTCTTAAGCAAACTAACCGGATAATGAAAGGGAAATAACCGGTAAGCAAACTATCCTACTATATATTACACCAAAAGACAAGTTTTCGAATTAAAACACAACAATCAATCTTAGAAAGAGAACTTGAATCTAATAGAAGACAACTTTCTAGCTAGGCTTGCATAAGTATTTCATATATAGACACGAACTATGACTTGCAAACAAACATCCACTTCTACAGTCAGGCAAAGGAATGAGACAAAATGACAGGGGACTAAAGAATATCCACAAACTCATCTAAATCCGATCATCCATAATAGTACATAATATTGTAGAAAGAAAGAGGGCTCAAGAACTTCAAGTTCATTCCAATACCAATCTCTGTATTATATTCAGTAAGAGAAATACAGACAAAGAAAAACTAGAGGGCAGAGAAGATGCCACTCATACAGAATCTCAAAATCAATGAAACATTAAAATTGTTGAAAACTAGAGGGGCAAAGGAAATGCCACATATAATTTTACACCAACTGGAATCTCTCCGCTAAAAAGCTCTAAAAACTAACTTATATACACTACTCCTCTAGCACGCAGGCTCAGGAGTCAATCTGATTCAGGAATTAGGGTTACAATACATTTGCAATAGAATAATTAGAAACCCTAAGTTTGTCAATTCTACTCATCAATGCATCTTGAAATATCTCAGAATATCATATATGTCTTTGAAATCTTTCCTATCACCATAAATGCAGCACGGAGAAGTCAGCTCATCCCATCTCTCTGTCTGCAACTTGAAAAGCTCCGCCACCACTAGACCCTCTGAAAATTAGATCTTTGAATATTTAAATATTTTAAAAATTAGTCAATGAAGGCATAGGTATCTACATCAACGGCTGAGATAAAAACTAGATTTCATTTTAAAATGTAGCAACAGATCATTCACTTACCTGTGCACTACATCATAACCTCAGGTTACATTTTTCTTATTGTCACTGAGTCTCCTAATCTTTTTAGTAACCTTGGCTATATCACGAGACCATGCGACAAGCATTGGATCTCCTTTATCATCGACGATAATCACTAAGTCTCTAAACACTTTTGTCATATTCCTTTCCTTCACGAGACTAAGCAACTGAAGGAAATCTCGTAGTCGCTGAATGATTTGGAATATTTTTCTTTAGTTACGAGATCACCCAATCGAATGCATTGAACTCGGGTCCACTTACTGCCATGTGTCATACTGTGATTATTGTTCACTTAAACCCTAAGAAGACCTTAGGTTACCATTTCCTTCATAGTCTTGAAGTCGCTGAAACATTTGGTTTGCCATGATCTAATTACGAGACCCAGCAACTACCATTGGATCTTCATCCAATTCTATGACCATCGCTAAGTCTCCAAATGATTTGAGATTATTCCTTTTATTCTTGAGACTTAGTGACCATAGTATAATACCTGGGGCCCGCTTGCTACCAAGTGTTAATCTTCCATTCCTTGCAATCACCAGCTATAAATCTTTTGACCCTTTGACCAAACCATCCTTTGAACCATGATTTCATCTAGCAAGAAGTCTCGGGGTCGCTGGGTAAAATAGAATATGTTTTTTTCATTATGTGACTAGGAGACATAAAGAGATGTATAATGTGCACATGGAATTTTAAGGAACTTAAGTGACTTCAAAAAGGTAAAGACCAGGTAAAAAATAGGGAACTAAAAAATATTTGCAGAGGTTACAACCAAGACCAGAAAACTAAAGTCTCTGTCATAGGCTAGGCTCAACCCTTGTGGGAGCCTCATTTTACTCCACTTGTAGCCAATTTTACCAGATGAGGAAAATTTCGGTAACATTCTTGGAGATTTATGCAGGATGTCTGCCTGCTAGACATTGAGAACCAGTATCCTTTGCATCCAGTGGGCATAGGAGTCATCACTTGATCAAAATTAGAAACATGGAAACATATTGAAACTAGGAGGAGGAACTACTAAAAGTGTAGAAGCACTTCTTGGAAAGCAGGAAAATTAACCATAAAAGTAGGAATAGAAAATAGGGAAACTAACCTAACCTACACTAACCAATATAGAAACTGGTTTAAACAAAGCCATTTACTAGAATGCTTAAATAACTACCCTTCCTTGTTAGGATATTTTGGATTGAATGCATAAGGATAGCTAAAAAGATATGAGGCACATAAAAATATGTCACATAATATTGGATTGTCTCTTGAAAAATGATCTCATGTTCACTCACCTCAAATAGATCATACGAGGATGTCTCAGTGAACTTTATCTTAGCCAAGTATCTGATAGGACAGCCTCTTGAGATTCTGAAAATAGAACTCTCCTTGATGGTTTCTTCTTTATTTTCATGGTTTCCTCTCATTATGGATAACCATGTCAACTCCTCTTTCATGGTTAGGGGATTTCCATCTTCTTCTTTTAAATAGGCTAAGAGCTCATTAAAACTATCAAATCTTTGAATGTCTACAATTGGTTCTAACTCATGTCCATTTATGAAATCTTTAGGAAGAGGAAAATCTAAGACTGGGCCTCTATCAATAGGCACACAACTTTGAACCTCTACTCCAAGGAATAGGGATTCATCATTCAATTTGTCACAAAAATCCTCTATGATGCTAGAAAAATAATACTCTTCAAGGTTTTTTTCTATGTTCTTTTCTTGGAAGACACCTTTCATAACTGCAGGCTCATGAATTAGCACATCATCAGGATCACACCCTTCTAGATGCTGCAACATTACAGAAGTGGTCATGACTTTATCTTTCTCATCCTGCTCAACAAAACTAGGCAGCTCATTTGACTTTCTCTCCTACTCATCACATGAAGGCTCCTCCACCATATGTCCTTTCTCTGATACTTGACAAGTATCTTTGAAAAGACTTGGCATCTAAAAACTAGGAGGCATAGTCCATTGAAGTTTCCATGGAAGCTCATCATCTTGAGAGGCCAGAGGGGTCTCTTGGGATAAATAATTTTCTTTAATAGACTGCTCTTGCAGGGTGGTAGACTGAATCTCAAGTATAGGCTCTTGAAAAAACAAATTCCTTAAAACTTAGGATGTGAAATTGAGAGCATTCAGATGTAGACAAAGAAGGCATACCTTTCTTGAAGCTTGGAAAATTGAAGACCATGTCTAACATCTGTTCCTCCTTTGTAACCAGCCCTCTCTCAATATAATCCTCAGGCTGTTTTTGACCACCATAAGGCTACAATTGTTCTATAACAGGTTCACATGCTTGAAGGGTGTCATTAAAGCTTGGAAATGAACACTTTATAGGTTCTTTATGTGCATGCACTTGGAAGGGATGACCACTCCATCTTGGAATTTTAATCTTAAGAGCCTCTTGCTTAGCAATTTGTGATTTCCACTTTTCTATCTCAACATCAGCTTGATGTTTAAGGTATTTTTCCCATTGGTTTATTTGTTTTTCATCACTAAGAGCATCTTCCATTTGATAGGGAATTAACTCTTGCCCATAGATTTGAGCTTCCATGTCTCGCTGCTCCTTGATCTTAGACAACTGCTTGAACATATCAAGCAACAGACTCTTTATCTTTTCACACTCCCCTTCAAACAAAAGGTCTAAGTCTTGGGGAAGATTGGTAATATTTGTGTGTTTCTTAGGCATGGAGTACCCTCCCTGGGACTGGTTATACTTCTGGGTATATTGCCAATTAAGCTGAGCAGGGGAGGGTGGGTGGCAAGCATGATGACTTTGCATCTCTTGACTCTCTTGTTGTCTCTTTTGTGCCCATGATGCCTCTAATTGGGGATTATGCTCACAAGCATGTGCAGGGGTATATTGATTAGGGGCATATTGAACATATTGACACCCTACTATGATATGGTAACTTGGGGTAAAAGAAGGCCTTGGATTATTCCCATATCACTGATGACTAGCCCATTGAGTGCTATTCTTATGATAGGATGGTGAGTAACTTGACTATCCATATTAACTTGACATGTCTACTCATGCAATTAGGTAGAATTCTAAATATGAAATATTTCAAACATACCAGTACTTGACCTTTGAAACCAGTAAACCTCCAGATTCACTAGATATGCAACAAGATGACCTCTTCTAGGTCTGTACTATGTTATCAGCAAACCTAAGATAGCATAGCTTTAAAACTAATATTATTTTGTGGTCTCACCGGGCATGCCAGAGTTGTTATACACTAGATTTACACCCTAGGTCAATCTCTCATAGTCTTGATAATCTAGTATAACATGGGAATCATTTCTAGGTGTAGGACCTTTGCTAACTAAAATGACACCTCTAGATTTTCGGCTGGTTCCTCCTGGATAATCACCCAAATTTGCTTCTTGTGATTGAAAGTAAACTACATAGGAAAAGGGATAGAAGGAATACTTAAAGGGAAATAATAGGTAAGCAAACTATCCTACTAGGTGATACACTGAAAGATAATTTTCTGAATTAAAATACAGCAATCAATCTT
The DNA here is from genome assembly GCA_018584345.1 of Thuja plicata. Classification (NCBI taxonomy): domain Eukaryota; kingdom Viridiplantae; phylum Streptophyta; class Pinopsida; order Cupressales; family Cupressaceae; genus Thuja; species Thuja plicata. The sequence continues at coordinate 1,185,522 of MU223371.1, read as the reverse complement.
AGAAAGAGAACTTGAATCTAATAGAACACAACTTTCTAGATAGGCTTGCATAAGTATTTCATAGAGAGGTCTGAGATAAACAGAGGCTATTCAAGGAAAGAAGTAATTTCACAAACAATATCGTATTCACTATATATAGACACAGACTATGACCTACAAACAAACATCCACTTCTGCAATGAGGCATGGGAATGAGACAAAATGAAAAGGGACTAAAGAATATCCAAAAACTTATCTAAATCAGATCATCCATAGTAGTACACAATATTGCAAAAAGAAAGAGGGCTTAGGAACTCCAAGTTCATTCCAATACCAATCTTTGTATTATATTTAGTAAGAGAAATACAGATAAAGAAAAGCTAGAGGGAAAAAAAGATGCCACAAATAACTCATACAGAATCTGGAAATCAATGAAAGGTTACAACTGTTGAAAACTAGAGGGGCAAAGGAAATGCCACGGATAATTTTACACCAACTGGAATCTCTCCACTAAAAAGCTTTGAAAACTAACTTATATACACTACTCCTCTAGCACACAGGCTTGGGAGTCAATCCGATTTAGGAGTTAGGGTTACAATACATTTGTAATAGAATAATTAGAAACCCTAAGTCTATCAATTCTACTCATTAATGCATCATGAAATATCTCAGAATATCAGATATGTCTTTGAAATCTTTCCTATCACCATAAATGCAGCCCTAAGAAGTTGGCTTGACCCATCTCTCTGTCTGCAACTTGAAAAGCTACGCCACTGCCAGACCCTCTGAAATTAGATCTTTGAATATTTAAATGTTTGAAAAAATGGTCAATGAAGGTGTGGGTATCTGCATTGATGGCTAAGAAAAAAAGTTGATTTCATTTTAAAACGTAGCCACAGATCATTCACTTACCCCATGCACTGCATCATAACCTCAGGTTACATTTTTTTTATTGTCACTAAGTCTCCTGATCTTTTCACTAACCCTGGCTATATCACGAGACCACGCGACAAGCGTTGGATCTCCTATATCATCGATGGTAGTCACTAAGTCTTTGAACACTTTTGGAATATTCCTTTCCTTCATGAGACTAAGCAACTGAAGGAAATCTTGTAGTCACCGAATGATTTAGAATATTTTTCTTTGGTTACGAGATCACCTGACTGAATGCATTGAACCCGGGTCCACTTACTGCCATGTGTCATACTGTGATTTGTCATTCACTTTAACCCTAAGAAGACCCCAGGTTACAATTTTCTTCATATTCTTGAAGTCACTAAAATATTTTCTTAACCATGATCTAATTATGAGACCCAGCGACTACCATTAGATCTTCATCCGAATCTATGGCTATCGCTAAGTCTCCAAATGATTTGAGAATATTCCTTTTATTCTCGAGACTTAGTACCATAGTATAATACTTGGGACCTACTTGCTACCAAGTGTCAATCTATCATTCCTTGCGATCACCAGCTATAAATCTTTTGACCCTTTGACCAAACCATCCTTTTAAACATGATTTCATCTAGCAAGAAGTCTCAGGGTCACTAGGTAAAGTAGAATATGCTTTTTTCATTACGTGACTAGGAGACATAAACAGATGTATAATGCGCACATGGAATTTTAAGGAACTTAAGTGACTTCAAAAAGGTAAAGACAAGGCAAAAAATAGGGAACTGAAAAGATTTGCAGAGGTCGACACCAAGACCAGAAAATTAAAGTCTTTCTGACAGGTCGGGCTCAACCCTTGTGGGAACCTCATTTTACTCCACTTGTAGCCAATTTTACCAAATGAGGAAAATTTGGGTAACAGTTCCGTTTCGTCATTTGGTTTTCAAAGGTGAGAAGAGTTGTTTTTGATTACGGTAAAAGCAGGTTTTGAAGGGAACCCCGAAACCCTTTAACAAAACAAAGGAAGGAAAGGCAAAAAAATCCCCTACGAACAACAGATTGTCCCAAGGAGGGGACCAATCAACAGAGGGTCAAAACCCAGATTTAGAAATAACTATTTTCAAAACAAAAAGCAAAAGAGCAGCTGGAAAGAAAACAGAGAAGAAACCCGCCAGCACTAAAATCAGAGAGATTTCAGAAGGCTTTCAGCTTCCACCAGCTGAGTCCTCATAGTTTCCACGTTCTCTCTCAGCTTCAGAAGGTCTAGATCTTCATTCTTTTGCACCTTAGATCTAGTACGAGTTCCCGGTCCCGAGTGCTGGGAAGAAAATGGGTGGTCTGCAATATCTTTATTGTTTTCCAGCCAACTACTCAGAGAAATCAGATTCTCGAGAGTTGCTTTCATTCCTGTATTAACCAGTGTGAGTAATTATTTCAGCATATCTTCATTCCCATTGACCTTCTTCTGGATAGGAGTCATTGCTTCTTCAACAACATTTCTTATTTTTGCCTCAATATCATCATTAACAGAAACATTTGAATTTTGGGAGATATCATTCCTGATAGTATTGATGGTATCTTCAATTATAGAGCTTTTGTTCTCCAGTTTAATGCATCTATTTTTGAGCTCCACCAGATCTGACTGAACCCACTTATCCAAATTGTAACTGTATATAGATTTGTTTTTAGCAATTTCCAAAGGAGACAAGATAGTAGTTCTTCTCACCTCACGATCCATCCTACGGATGTCTGTTTGGAGAGATTGAAAATTCCTTCCCGTGACATTTCTTTTTGTGTCCTCTTTCCTGTTATCCTTCTCATGACTTGGGGAATAATACGGCTCAGAGTTATACTCTTCCAGAACTTTGAAGCTGTTGTCCCCTGAATACTCAACATTACTATCAATTGTATTAGTGTCTGCTTCTTTATTCTTCACAGTCTCAGCCCCTTTAGTCTCCTTTCCAACTGAGTTGTCAGTAAACTGACCAGGATTAACTTTTTCCCCTGATTTAGGGATGATACTACTAACCTTTGCATTAAAATTATCAAGGTCATCCACGACATTCTCCACAGGGGTAGGATGAGGCAATTCAGGATTGGGAACCTGCTGACTTTTCTGGGCATCAATAAAAACAGAGTCCCGAGAGGTAAGATTCTTAGCATCCGAAGACTGGATCTGAGAAGGAATGTCAGGAGCAATTTCTTTCGAAACATCGATGCCATCAGGAGGATTAGGTTTCTTCAAGACATCAGGAGGTAAAGAAGAGGATGGCCCAGAGGAGGGGGAAACTTTTTTAGATTTTGAGGGGCTGGGCAGAGACCCCACAAGATTTCTCTTCTTGACCTGGGCAGGAATGGGGTCAGGGACATGACTTCTGGCATAGTCAGCTATAAGATTAATAAGACCGACATGAAGTATTGGGGCATTCTTCACTCTGAAGTCCGAAATGCTTTGATTAAGAGACCAAAGCAGGAAAAAGGGAAAAGAGACAAGGATTTCATGTCAAAAATAATTGACAAGGACGAAGTGATAGTTGTAAACCCTAGTATATCTTCCCTCTAAAGTGAAATATTCCATTATGACTTTTAAAACAGAGCCCCAAACTTTTTCAATGTTCTCAATTTCAACAAAATCCCTCTTACCTTTAACAAGGAGTGCCCTTTCCTCATCAGACTCTGGGAATTTTTTATACGCTCTAGTTCCTGTTTAGACCTCCTTGGATTAATTCATCCCTTCCAGAGGGAGCCTTGTTATTTCAGACAAAACATCCAAACTGAGTCTAAAAGACTTTCCTGCAATGTTGACCATGCCCTTGTCCCATCCTTCCGCAAAAGCTTTTGAAATCTCAGGGTCAAATCCATGAAGACGCTTCAGAAAATGATGGACTTTCCCTTTTTTCAGAATCCTCCAAACTTCTTTGTCTTTTTTCCACC
>MU223371.1:1164793-1181053 GCA_018584345.1 Thuja plicata | reverse complement strand
CAATCTCTGACAATGCCACCTCCCCCAGAGACACCCGGATTTCCCTTAGAAGCACCATCGAAATTGGCTTTAATCCAGCCAAAGGGAGGGGCAGTCCAAACAACAAGATCTCTTTGGGGACTGATAGTCTTACTATAAATTGGAAATTTCCAATTAGACCAATTAACTTTCAAAAGGAGGGGAGTTAATTTATTATTACTATTCATAAGAGCTGAGATGAAATTTTCTTTAAGAGCTCTGACAATTTTGTTGAATACAATTTCAGGTTTGGATCTTTTCTCTCTGAAAATTCTATTGTTTCTCTCCTTCCAGATGCCCCAGCAAAGGTGAGGAGGGATGAGGAAGGTGAGAAGAGTTGTTTAGGTTTGGTATTAGTTGGTATTAAATTCTAATTATTCATTTGGTTTTTGTTTACACAATTTTTTTCCCGAGAGTAGCTAAATCAGTGGTAGAGAACTTTCTTTGGGGGATCCCTTGTAAATTGAGTATTTTTTTATGTTATTAGTTATACGGTGGTGGTTCATTGGTAAAAGGAATTATTTTGTGATTTTCTTTATTCTCATTTACTTTATTTGTATTTTCTAATTTCTGAATATCATTTGTTGGGTAGAAGTGAAATTACATAACACAAGTGGGGATTTATGTGCATTCTGTTCTAGGAAATTTTTTTTATTTAGCTTGCAATTTTATTGGATTTTATTGATGTTTATTTTCATACAGAGAAAGAGTATGTATGCAAATGTATAGGCTCTTTGAAAGGGTTAGAGAGCCAGGCGCTGTTAGGCTAGAATAAATAATTAGTTTACTCTTAGATCCTTGGATTATGCACACTCTTTCTATACATGGAAATTGGATGGAATCATTGACTTGAATTTAATGGAAATAAATTATGGAGGCCACACCATTTTGTGTTCGCTAAATTTGGTGTGAAGAATAATGTTGGGTAAGATAATTATTGAGTTTTTCTTTTTTTTTTGGTGTTCATAATAGGTTTTAATTTTTTTATAATGTTAGTGGTATTATATTTATCCTAATAGTTTTAGAATGTATGTGCGTTGTGGGTTATGTACAGTGCTTAAGTTTTTGTAATAAACCACAAGGGGAATATCAAAACTTGTGGAGCTCTTAGTTATCATGGTTCAAGTGTTCAAGTAATCAGTGATCACAAAATATTATTATAGAAGTGTTTCCTTTGTGGGTATTGTGTAGCATAAATATTGTTTTCAATAGTGATGTAAGTTACATGGGTGTGTGTATGGAAAGAGTGTGTATGCAGATGTTGTAGCCTTTTGATAATCTGGTATGAAGACTTTTATAGGTTAAAACTTGATGTTTGGGTATTGATTGTGTTCTAATTTTTGTTTTCTTTCTGTATCATTTTTTTGTCAAAATTTTTGTATGGTTTGGTGTGGTGCTCTTGTCTTTATGTAGGGACATTGCTTGAAAATAATTTTGGTCTGCAAAGTTGGAAAATTTTAGTTTATCTATATTGGAGCAGCATAATATTTGGTAGTATTTTGGAGGGGTTTGTTTGTGGAGATTCTCCCCATAAAGGAAATAGTAACACTATATATTTGCCTCCCTTCTTCATTGTTATATTTTTAAATCGGCAATGCAATATGTTGACATTAGAAAAATATATAAAAATTAATATAAGAAATTAAGGGTTTGTAAATTGAGGAGTAAAACTTGTATTTTAAATAAAACTTATACTCGAATAACTTTTTGGAGTGTTTATATCAGAAAATTACATAAAGGTTGTATTGGATTCTATGTTAGCTGAAATGATGTCTATTATATTTGGGGAAAGAGGAAAAAATATTGTTGTAAGCCACATTTATGTGTGTTTGTAATTTGTTAGATGTTTTGAGTCAAGAATTGAGCTGATTGGTTTAGTTGGTTGATTTTGAGTTGTTGTGTTTGAACATGATACTTTTGTGAATACAGTATTGGGAGTTATGTCAAAGGAAATGTCATGTGAAAATTTTGATCATGGATAAAATATAGATATAGTGCAAGGGATATCTAAGGATTCTATCAAATTACGAGGAGTAACAAATATTGTAAGCTCACATTTCCATATACCTTAAATTCATTGTTGAATTTCAATTAAGGATAGAATTGGTTAACATTGGTATAGAAAATTTTAGCATATATAAGAATCTAGGAATGTTTAAATGGGATGATAATTGTTGTCTTATTTTAATGACCAGATTCAAGATATAGTAATATAATTATAATTAATAAGTCATTTCAAAAGTGACCAACTCCATGGATTTGGGTGGTCAACTATTTCTTGAACTATTGAATCCTATCAAAGGGATATTTTTCTATTTGGCACATTTGTATTACTTTATATAGAAGTCATGTTTGTCACCTATTTTTCACCTTGTGTGTATTTATGTTAGATTAAGAATGTGCTCATATAATGGTAATGAAATGGTTATGAGTTGTTTTTTGGATGGGTAAAAATTTGATGTTGTAAGTTGATGTATTTTTTTAACATATTTTTGTTCAAATGAGTTATGTGTACTAACTGATTATAAAATACAATATTTTACACGCATAGATAGAGACATAAATATAGCACTTTGCACATTTTTTAAGTTTTATTCAAATGACTTCATGTCTAATTGTTAAGATAAAGTGTCTCAAAACCTCATTTATTGATTATACAACGAGATGTCCACAAAGGGTCAAGTGAGCATATAAGTTATGAACTTGATAACTAAACAAACTAAGTGATGTGAAGGTTTTCAATTTGATCAAGTGTGCGACATAAAGGCTACAAAGCATAGAGCCAAAAGTAACATTCACAAATAAATATTTTCTACTCTATAGGCAACATGAAATAATGGTTTGCATTTTTCGTTAGCTTTGAGTTTTATCTTGTTTTTTTATTGGGATGTATTTTATATTGCAACTCCATCTTCAAAACTATGAAATTTCATAGAGTCGATTGGTAAAGTAGCTGTTAAACTCTTGAACTTTGTGAAGTGGATGGTTTTTTTATATCGCATTAAGGCCTGGAAGTTGTTTCAAAACCAAACATGATGATTAGTCATGTGTAGTCATTATCTTATCTTTTATGAGTGTGTTCTATTCTTTATTTTATATTTTTTTGTTCAAATGTGTCATAAGTGTAAGTGCTAAGATAAATCAGGTTAAAACATTGCTTATTGATTGTATTTTATTTTTATATTTTTGAAATTGATTTTACACATACATATAGGGATACATACATATAGTTGTTCACACTTTTTCTTCTTTTTCTTTTTATGAGTATAAGGCCCAAGGTGAAGATATTTTTTACTGTGAAACAAAATTTACATCTAAGAGCATAAGGTTGAGTCAAGCTTTACACCATCTATGGATTGTATAAAAATTCCTAAAAGTGATCAAAATTGCCCTAGAAATATGGATCTTATTCATGGAAGATACCGTAGGCAAGTAATACATTGTCAAAATTGAAAATGCCCCATTTATGGGGTTGGAAATAGAAAATAAAGCACTAAACCTATAAGAAAAGGACCTAAAGAGGATATTCCAAAGTATGCAGATCAAGCACCAGTTGTTCATTTGTCTTTTTTATTTAGAGAAGGAGTCATCGAAGGACCACCTATGTCTATTTCTTAGTATTGGTGAGAGTCCACCCCAGAAACAAAGTTTATTTGATTCTCCTTAATTAGTCCTAGTATCTTGATCATCATTACTAGAATCCTTACTTTCCAAGCCATCCAAACATTCATTATACTTATATTTTTAGATCCAATCATCCCCTTCATTTAGAGAATCCTAAACAATGTTTCCCAATAAGTCATTCAATGTGAATCTCATAAGTCTCTTTAGAAAGGCAAAGCTTGTCTAAATAATTAAGTTTCTAATATCAAATAGATCATCACCCAAAATTATTAAGATAGGAAGCCTTAGGATAGGTTTTCCTATGGGTGTGATAATCGAATAGTGCATAGGATAGAAAATTGTGATTTTCCTATCCACATTTTGAAATAATATATCTAAATCTCCCAAAAATTATATATTAAATACGCTACTACACAATTCACCAGCCAAAAATTTCTCTTCCTTGACCATGAGGATAGTAGAAAGAAACATAGTAGGGATATCTATGTTTACTTGATACCTATAATTTTCCATAATGCACTCCCCCACCCTATATTTTCTTCACTATGTAGATGAAATTTTTTTGTAGTTGACAACCTATGCAAGACACTTATTAGTCATGGGACCTAAGAATGATGTCTACTTTTTTTTATGAACTTAATTAGTGAGTCAATGGCATAAGAGAGAAATATGGGAGAGAGAAAGAGGAAATTAGAAATGGGGTGAATGGGATTTTAACCATTGGAATAACTTATAGACAATTTTGTGCATGGTCCATGCATGTTGGGGACATGAATCATAAATGATTCATTATGACTGTGTTTGTGATGGGACATTTTGTTTTTTTACTTGTTTAAATTAACCAATGTTAACGACCTCTAAATTATTTTCATAGATATCATTTGATGTTATTTTTTACATGATGACATTCCCACCAACCAATTTTCATTTAAAATATGGGCACATAAAAGAGATGATACATCTCCTTGAATTGTGCTTGATTATTAGTAAGTTCATGTTTTAGGTGGGATTTATGCTATTTTTTTATTATGTATTTCAATTTAGTGTTCATGGTTTCTATTCGTTGGTATATGTGACATTCTTTCTATAGGTCATTGATGTGGATTATATGTTGACTACTGATGCAATTCGATCAATGAATGGTGGACATATTATTTGGAGGCTATTACTTCAGATTTTTTTATACAAGAAATCAGTCTCAACTGAAGGCATGTCTAAGTGATTCAAATTATTTTTTCTAATGGCATGTATATTCAGTTTGTCATATTGCCAAAAAATATCACCGATATTCCCTTTCATGACATGCTCAAGATAGGATTGATAATTTATTTGATAGCTTATATATGTTGAAACACTAGTGATTGAATGTAGGTTTTTATATTTTCTATTTATTATTTATAGTTCTCTTGCATAAGTATTTCCAAATTATGTAACATGTAGTAGACACCTAAAAATGGTTTGAGCCTACTAGTCTACATATTTTAACATTTTTAGCATTATAATTGAAACATTGTTTTGCAACCTAATTATTCCTCTATGTTGCGCATGTGATCTTTATTATATAACAACTTTGTGTCTTTCGTTAATAATTGAATATTGCAAAATGGTTCAATTATTTACTAACATTTCTACTCTCTTTATCAAATTGATCATTTACCCAATCAATTCCGATCAACCCTAAACCAATCCTATTTGATCCTAAACTGATCCTATTGGATCCTAAACCATTCAAAATCATCCTAAATCAATTCAAACCTATCCTATTCTATTCCTAATCATTTTAAAAATTGTTTCGACTTGTTCTAACCATTCTGGGGCATTGTGCAAGATCATCGATGCCTACTTAACCCAATTAAAAATTGATCAAACCCTATTCCAAATTCAATCAATCTTGTTATCATTCTACGAGAATTGTCCAAGATCATCGATGCTTCATATCCCTTCAATCAACTATTTGATAACATTGTCCAAGATCATCAATGTTATCGTTATCAATCTATCCTTATCAATTCAATAGTGTTGTCCATGTTCGTCAAGGCTATTTTTGATCATTATTATTTTGGCAACATTGTCCAAGTCCATCGATGTTTCCCCATTTCAATTTCAATCCTATGATGCCATCAAAGTTCATTGGCACTTTTCAATCATTTCCAAATGTAATTATGAGGGTGCATTGTGAAATCTCATCGATGCCTTGTGATTTCCTAAACTATTACAGAATCCTTGGAATTTACCCTAATCCTTATCAATATCATCAAAATCATTTCAATTTGACATTAACACCTTCAATTCGACCAATTATTCACTAATTTCACCCTTGGGATGAATAACCCATAGTGTATCCCTATGTCCTAATTGAATAAATAAATTAACTTTATTTATTCCCTTTTCCCTAAGTTTCAACAATTAATTATTTTTTATTAATTAATTGGCTAATTTCAATTTATGATATTTTCATAATTTCATAAATCTAATTATTGATTTTATAAGTAATATTGAGGATATTGAGTTATTAATTGATTTAATGACTCTTAATCTTACCTAAATGTCATATCCCTTAATTGAGGATTCACATCCCTATTAAGGTGCTTCATGAATATCTCCAATATCTCCTTATTTGATCTCACCCATATCATCCTTCTAAACATCCTACCAACCAATATCTTCATTTATGCATTGATTTTGTGCAATCTCACCTAAGTGTCTCCCATTTTCTACAAAATGGGATGCATTCCTCTCATTCAAGGTTAGACCACTATCTCCTAGTATTTTTTATTGCAAACTTGGCTTTTGTATCTTTGTACAATTATGTTATTTTCAAAGAGCAACATCAAGTCTGATTATGGAGAAGAAATGAAGACATGGGAGTTGCATTTGAAGGGAGTTCTTAGTGTTTTTATGCTTTGTATTTGTGAACTCTTGTTTTGAATTGATTTCATGATAAAATTAGATAGGTTATCATATTGATTAGGATTTGTGATCTCCTAGATATGCTTATCATGCCTTTTTCTAGTCTTACAATTGGTGAACCCAACGTGAAACATGCCTAACTGACTACATTTTTGTGTTTTTGTGCATTTTGCAAGTTCTGGAAGAGTTCTGCATAGGTGGTTATAGAAGCTACATAGGTGGTTACAAGTTCTACGTAAGTGGTCATACCACCTGCACTTGCTACATAGGCGGTCACACATTCTATGTAGGTGGTCACAGATTCTACACAGGTTTTTAAGTCATGTGTAGTTGGGACCCAGACCTGCACAGTTGGCACCTAGAGCTGCGTAGTTGGCTTCTTAGTTGCACAGTCGGTTAAATAGGATCCATGTTTAGGGTTTAGGATCTATATATGCAAGTTTAGGAAGCATTTATGCATTTCATGCTTTCTTTTTCTAGCTTTCATCTGTTATAAGGTTAAAATAAATCCTAAATAATGAAAATGAAGCCTAACTTGATTAAAATTTTCAAAGCCTAAAGTGAACTCTCACATCATATTTGGGCTCTTAAAATGAACTTCACCTAGTTTAGGGCTACATGCAATCAAGGTTTTTCCAATTTCAATCAAAGTCACAATCTAGCCTAACTAGGGGTTCAAATGGAATAAATTTTGCAAAATAAAGTTTCTTAAGTTGGTAAGGATCTAAAAATGAACATGCACACTTGATTTGGTGATCTAAAATGAACATTCAAATAGTTTAGGATCAAGTGCATATCTGCATAGTTAGATTGTTTCAAAATTATTCAAAATCTGCACATAGACTAATTAGGAATTCTAAATTGGCTTTGGTCTTTCCAAATATTTTTGAGCTGACATAAATGAATCCTAAAAGACATTATATTAACTCTTGCATGCCAATTTTGATCATATATAGTCAATTTTGGAAGTTTTTGATATGTTTTTGAAGTCCTGAACAAGAGCTGCACAGGTGGTCATACCAAGTGTGCTTGCTACGGAGGTGGTCATACATTTTGTGTAGGTGGTCATACCACTTGCACTTGCTACGTAGGTGGTCATACATTCTATGCAGGTGGTCATACCACCTGCGCTTGCTACGCAGGCGGTCACACATTCTGCGCATGTGGTCATACCACATGCACTTGCTACACGGGTGGTCACACATTTTGTGCATGTGCTAAAATTGCATTTTTTGAGGGTTTCTATTCTTATTTTCATTCCTATTCCTATATTTTCACTTGATAAGAAATTTTTATTTGTTACTAATTATTTGTGCAACATTTTGGCAATTGTGGGATGAAGAATGAATCATAAAACTACTAACAATTTTGATGCAGGACGTTTATAGAAGACCTTGTGTTTTCTGAAACTTTCATGTGTGTTTTTAGTAGTTATAAAACACTTTATCTTGGTGCTTTAAAATGAATCATTTCATTCATGTGTTTGAAGTGTCTTCTAGTTTGTAAACCCTAAGAAATGTATGGACGTATCCTCTCCCCTCACCTTTGTGGATATTGGGTGTAAGAGAAATCCATGCAAGTACTTTAGTGTGGCTACCTCCCAAATGCTTTAATAGAGCTAGTTGGAGTGGATTCCCAACTAGTAATAGGCTAAAGCCAAGCCCATACAAAATAGTATAGAAAAGATGTCATTGTGATTAATCCCATAATGAATAGGTGTTGAATGTGTTATACTGGAGAGAAGATCTCCCTTAGTACCCTGGTGGTGCGTTAAAACCTATAGAGTGTAACTTCTGTAGGCTGGGAGGCCTCCATAATGGAGCTAATCTGCCGCATGTATAACCACCTAAAAGGATGCCCTTACTAAACACCATGTTATAGTATCTAAAAACCTTATATCTATTGGCACAAAATGTCAGAGACCAACTAAGATGCCCCACACTTTTGCAGCTATAAGTCGAGACAAAAATCCCTTGGGAAGTGATGACCCTTGGGACTTGAAGCTTGGAGTGCCTGAGAAGTGAGTGCACTATAAGGAGGATCTCTTTCCTCCAAGCTTCTAGTTTTTCCGCTATTAGTAAGCATGGATGAACTTCAGTTCAAGTGGGGATTCAATAGATATTGTCCTTGCTATCCTTAGGAAGTGGTGTATTTGTTCCTTTTTATAAAAGTCATTCTCTATGATGTGTCTTGCATGAGTGTTTCAAACTTTAATCAAATGACAAAATCTTAAAAACACTCTTCTTAAAAAACACTTTTTCCAAATCATTTTAAAAAATAATCAAATGGTCAAAACACACCTTTTCTTTGAGTAAAAATGGAACCTTAAAATTTTCACTTGGAACCTCTTGGCATGCTTGATAGTCTTCATCTTGCACATTCATGTCCTAATCTCCTTGCATTTTCATCTCAAAAATTCCCTTGCATTATAAGCCTCATTATAATCCTCATTATAGTCCCTCTTGCATAGGTCCTAATCATAGTCCTCTTGCATACATAGCTCATTTTAGATCCTCTATAAAAGCTTTGCAAAAATCCTAGAAAGTATCCAAATCATGGAACATTCATTTATGATGCTAAAAATAAGATCTTGACTTGGTCCCCTATTCCCAAATTTCAAACCCCCTTATCAGTTAGTCACATTCCACCTTTGTCATGATGGATTTGACCTAATCGCTTTTATCAAATTTTTCCCTTGTCCCTCTATCCTCTTTTTCAAGTCAAGATTCTTATTCAACCTCATAAGGTTATGCTCTTAGGTTTGTCTCATTTTCAAATATTTCTTGTCAAAGTCCAATAAAACCGAAAACATAGTTTCATAACCTCCTTGCATTTCTAAAAATCCAAAAAAATCTTGCATTTTCATATCGTCATCATGTCAATCTTCACTAGGTTCAAAGAATCCAAAAGGCAACAAGAAACTTATCAACCCATGTTTCCAGCACAAGGAAACTCATAATTACCTTTGGATCAAAGACAAGATATACCTTTGCAACAACAAGCTTTTGAGCCAAGGAAAATGACATCAACACAACCAAACAATCAATTGCATCAAGTCCATGCAAACATGATTCAAAATTTGAAAATAATATTGGAAAAAGAAAAGAAGAGCTTGGAAGAGAGTTTAGAAAAGATGAAAAAGAGTCGAAAGTAGATGGTCAAACTCCTTGGATGTCCAAGTGAATATTTTGGTGAAATTGACACACAATCTCTCATTGAGAAATCAAAGATACCAAAACTTATTTTACAACTCAATGAGGCAAATGAAAAATTTAACAAATCCCAACTCAATCATGTGCAAAAGACAAATTTTTTCAACCAAGTTCTAGATCATGCTCAATTCAATCAAGTTTCAAATTAGTCTCCATGTACTTAAATCCCAAATAAATCATTCAACCAATTTCCAAATCAAACCTTTCAACCTCACAGTGGCATAATTCAAATGGGGCCACAACCAAATTATGAACCAATCTTCATTCCAATGCATCCAAGTGATATTCAAACAATTTCACAACCTCTTGTGCCAATCATGCAAACAATACAATCAATACCAATATCACAAACAATAACATTGCTTCAGGAACCTTTTGTGTCCTCCAATTCACCACCAATGTCTTATCAAACAAAGGCAAATTTAAATGTGACATCTTTTGAACATCAACCAAGCATAATCAATAAGAAACCTTTTTCTGAACATGTTTAATCCAAAAATTATTTCCAACATGTAAATAGTGATGAGGTATCACAAACAAGACCCATCAAGCAATGCAAGTTCAAATCCAAACTTTTAAAGAATTTGTTTCAAAAATTGGATCAAACAAATAATTTACCCATGTCTAGCAATGTCTCACCCCAAAAAAATCACATGGATGACATACCTATTTCCCCTCAAGACATTGACCTTCAAGAAACATTCATGTTTCCTTCCACCCCTTCATCCCCACATTCCTTCCAAGATAAATTTTCTCTATCGCCATCAAGTGATTCTTCCAATAATGCAACCTTCCAATGGCTATCCACAAAAGACATCCAAGCTAGCCCCAGGCATAGCCCAATTTCCTTTGAACCAATTCCACCATGTCCTCCAATTTAAATCAAGCCTATTCATGAGATTCCTATCTGAATTCCATCTTCCTAATATCAAAATATTGACCCCTTTCAAGAATCCCCCTTACATGTTCAAATTCATATCCCATGTTAAGAGGATGATAAAAGGAATGAAAAAAACATGTCTAAAAACATATCAAGATCAAGATCCCTTCAATGACCAATGTTATCCTATTGTTGACCAAGAGCCCATTCCCCTTGAGCCTCATGATGATCCTACTATACCTCACTCTGTTATTCAAGATGATTCACTTCCATTCCCAAACCAAAATGTTCTTCCAAATCCCATTGACCTTCCACTTCCTAAGCAAGATCATGATCTCCCTTACATGTCTTCCCAAGGTCCCTTTCCAATTCAAGATCAAGGTGTCCCACCACCTTCATGTCCTACAAAAGATCCCATTATTCCTATAGATCCTCCTCAAGATCCATCCATCCATTCTTCTCCTTTTCCTAATCATTCAAATCCCCCTTGTGATCCAAGCATATCTATGCAATTTTTTCATAAACCCCTTACCCTTCAAATGGGTTCCCCTAGTTCTATTGAGTCTAGTCCACCTCATGGTCCTATAAGTCCTTCCATATCATTCACAACTCATAAAAATGGAGTCACGTCTTCTAGAAAGTATCCTATTGGTCAAAGAAAGAATTATCAAGTCAAAGGGTTAGACCTCCATGCAAAAGGTATATTGAAACCCTTACATGTCGAAGAAAATTAAAATGGCCATGGTCTTAATAATAAATCTACATCTCAAAGCATTGGTATCCCTTCAAAATCCAAATCCAGACATATACCTCCCCCTTCAACCCCTCCATCCATCTTAGGTCCATATATTCCTCCCTCCACTAGCTCACAATCCCCTTACTCTTTCCCACATACAAGTCACCAAAGGCACACATCTTGGAGAACCTTACATCGATCCAAATAGGCTCCATACAATTCATATCCATCAATGAATTTCATTCCCTTTCCAAGCAATTTGGATGCCAAGCATAAAATTCACAAGTCAAGAAATCCACATGATATCAAGGATCAACATGTCCAGTCTAATTGAAATGTACAAAAAAAGGAAAATTTGATCCAAAATAGAAAAGAAATATCAAAAAGGCCAGAAATGCCCATTGAATAAAAAACAGAGTAAAAATCCATATGGGTTCCAAAATCCATTGTGCAAGCAATATATTCAAAGGACCCACAAAATAATGAAAAATCAAAAAGCACATGGATTCCCAAGAAGCTCCTTGAAGCATAGAGTCCCAAAGAAAAGTCCAAATTGGCATCCAAAGTTGCTATATCTCCATCTAAATGTCCTTCATATTCCAAATCCATTTTGGGTCCTTGTGTCCCGAAATCCATATACATTCCTCCATTAAGCCTTCCAAATCCAAAATCTCATTTTCCTCTATCACTCCATCACCCCTCAAGGTGTGTGCCAATGTTTTTCTTGCATCCATTATCTTCCACTTCAAATAAAGTTGGTGTACATTACCTTCATTATCCAACACTTGTTTTCCAATCTTTCATCCAACCTATCCAATCCTTTGCATAAATCTTGTCCCATCCTTATCCAATCACCCACTTCATATTCATTTATCATTACCCTACCAACGTCTTTGTGCAATATCTTTCAAAAGCACATTTCAAAGAGTAAGGAACTTGAGTCCTTCGTCCATGTCATGTCATGCATCTAGTTATTTCTAAAATGTAAAAAAATTTCAAAAAAAAAGGAAAAAGAAAAAAATTAAAAAGAAAAAGAAAAAAGAGAAAAAATGGTTGCCTTGATGAAAACTTTGCAAACAGGCATCTTGGCAACACTAAAAACAAAGTCAAGAGAAATAATTTTGTCCAATAGTGAAAATCTGGCAAACAGGTGCTTTGGGTAAGTACCATGATGAAAACCTAGCAAACAGACGTCATGTGTAATTCTATTGACTTCTTCCAGTCTATACTTGGGGGTAGATTCATTGGTATTATCCTCCATTACTCCTATCATTATCCTCCATTATCCCTAGCATGTCCTCCATTATTCCTATTTCCCTCATATCATGTATCCTATCAACACCATATATCCAATATCCCTTATTGATCTTGCTTATACTACCCATATCCTATCATTATCCTTTTCATATCCTAACATTTTCCCTATGCAAAATCCCTTTCTTATTCTTGATGAAAATAAGGACGTTAAATGCCAAACATGTTTTCAAAGAAAAACCTCTTGACATGTCCATTTATGACATTCTATCCACTGCACTATCCCATTACCTTATCATTGTCTTGTCTAGTCCTCCAACTTGGTGAAAAAAATTGTTATCCCATTTCTTGGATAGTCTTTGGAACCTAATCAGATCCAATGCAATGACCCTTGGCCTTTGTCCATCTACAAGTCCATTTCTCCTTTCAAAATGTCCTTCCCTTACTAGAAACTGGGGGCAATTTCAAAAAATCCTATAAATCCAAATAAGAAGCTCAAAAATCTCAAAAAAAATTGCATAATGTCCTGAAAAAATTGCTAAAAATCAGATATGATCCTGAAAAAAGACCTTAAAAATCAAATAATGATCCTGTAAAAATTGCTAAAAAAATCAAATATGATGCTGAAAAAAATCCTAAAAATCCTAAAAATTCCTAAAAAAAGATCATCACAAAAACATTCAAATATCTAAAAAATCCTAAAAATTGCAAAAATCTCATCAAAATCTGCAATAAATTTGTACATACTTATTTTCTTTTGCGTATCGATCATCATGATTGCAGACATCAGTGGCAGGATCATCATTCTGGGATTAACAAAATTGTATTCTCACAAACACGATTTGAATCATTGTGACTGAACATTCAATCCGGTTAGAGGGTATGTGCAAGAGCATGAGGGGCCAAATTATGCTCTTAAGTGGCAATGAAAAATTAGAAAATCAGGGTTAGTAAACTTGACGTGAAAATTTGAACTAGCTATCAACCTAATATCAAAAAGTTGTAACAATAGAATCTGTAGGAAATTGAATGTAGTTTCTAAACAACTAGGCCTTTTCTAAAAAAAAGTTAACATGATTGGTGAAAAGTATAGATTTCAATCTAGCAGTACAAAAATTTCAGGAAAGAAATAAGAAGTAGATGTATGTCTAACCACCTTAATCATAATCAAATGATAGTATTTTTTTATAAGATTTTACATATAAGTAGTAGACTCCTTCCTGGATGTGACACATATTTTTGTGTAATTTTATTCTAAAAAAATAATTAATTATGAATTATCTGCTACAACATTTTTAGAATAAAAAACTCTCATGTCTGACTGATGCAGAGTGCAACAGTGGAAGGTTTGATCCTCTTAGACCTGTGAGGTCTAATGCTCCAAAAGACTAAGGCTTTCAATAAGACTCCAAAGAATTGCCTCAACACTTTTCTCTGATTGTTATACACCTTCAACAATCCTAAGAGCAGCAACTAAGTCCACAAACACACTTTTTACAACTTATCACAATGTTTACTAGTCCCTTCCCAAAACAGGGCTACAAGGATAGACTTGACAAAAGTTGGGGTTTCTGATGCAACCTACTCCCAACACCAGACCAAATGATGTAATTTTAAGATGTTCAACAACCCAAACACTGCCTCACAAGACCAACTTCTGATCTACTCCTGCACTCCAAGAATCTTCCAAAGTACACAGACCTAATAGGGCCCTAATAGGCTTGGTTTTCAAAGGAAGTCCAATGAAATGGGTGCATATATTGAAGAAAGGTCTTTGGATCTCTTCAAGGGTATCTAAGAACACCTAATCCACCTTTAGATCATTCACTTTGTGCTTATCTAACACTAGGTAAGCCAATTCCTACAATTCAGGACCAAATACATCTTAATATTTGGTCTAGGGCTTGCAAGCATAAATCGTTCCCTTCAACTTCTAATCTCCTACTTCTAGAATCCTATAATACATTCCTAATTATTTCATTTTCATTTGGTTTTGTGCAAATTGGACGGTACAATCGTGATCTGTAACTCCATTTGCCCAAAACCCTGCTGGAACTAGGGTTTCCTGGGAATTAGGAGGGAAACAGCTCTAACTTTTACCACAGACCACCAAATTGTCTCAGACCAAGTGCATTCGATAGTTAACTCAATAGAGTATCCTCTCAAATCATTAAACCTTCGCTCCCATTCTATACAGCACGTGCAGAATCGAAACACCAGTGGTTTTAAAGAAAAAAAAGAGAACTTTATTGATTTTGAGTAAAACTTTATACATCCAACAACCTGTTCTTTTGGGAAGGTTGTATGACTCTTATATAACTATGTTTCACTGATCAACTGGCTTAGATTTAGTTGCAATCAGTTGAAACTCATTAATTAGCAATTGTTAAGCATTTGTGTAAAGTTGCTTAGCAACTTTGAAAAGTTGCATAGCAACTTTTTGTTGTTTTGACATTTTATGCTTAGAATGAAATCCTAAGGACTCTAGATTATCCTAGGACCTAACTTAACCTTATTTAAGGTATCAAAACCTATTTATAAATATATTCCTAAATATTCTAATCAAAATTTCCCATAGGTCTTAAGGACTCAAGGTTTATAGAATCACCAATGAGCCTTAAGCCTTTACAAATGGTCTTATATCAACATAACAACCTAAGATCTTATGATCCCCATCATGAGCCATTAGTGGAGATGAGTAGGAAGTATAGTGCCATGTTCATGTAATGGAAGGCTTAATAAATGCCTGGATGGAAACACGGAATCACTGAATTGCCTTGAATCACTGAATTGCTTTAAGTTCTCTGCACCACACTACCCACCTCAAAAGAACTCAAGTCCCTTGAGTTGGGACTGCATCAAGGTTGTACCCTGCCTTCTCAATGTCTACTTGGCTCATCCATGTTGCATCTTCAGTAGGTGTATCTTTCCATTTGACCAAGTATGAATAGTACGTACCCCTCTGGGTTTTTTTTGAGACTTTATTGTCTAGTATGCATTCGATCTGAGGTTTAGTGATCTTTGGCAACTGAGACACATCTGCCTTGGTAGAATGACCTATGTCTGTATCAAAATCATCAGTAGGAGACTTATAAGCATAAAGATCAGAAACATTAAAGATTGGGGAAAGTCCTATGTCTGGTGGTGTTAGGAATAAGGTGTCTCAACCTTGAATAATTCCTATTCTTATTATTTGTTTTGTAAAATGTATTACTTGAAAATAATGTTGATGTGTTGGCATCTTGAATTGTGTGTTAGGAGATCATGGATAAAATGGTTATGATGGCTTCCTATGACACGTAAGAGCTATGTCAGGAAGATTCAATGATAGGTGAAGACATGTGGCAACTGATAAATATGAGTACTGTACACTCTTCCCCGATCGTGGGGTTTCCTATTTTCTCGGAGAATGGTAAAACCCTAATACGGTTATCTTTGGGAGTAGCCCTAAAAAGTAAAGCGCATGATATAAGCATTTTTTTAGGGTTGTGAAGAGTCATGATGCGAGTGTATTGTTGGAACATTTTATGCTGCCGTGATTTGTCTTCAAGGGTTTTGAAATCTTCTGAGAGAACTTGCATTGCAAGTGTATTGTAAGCTGTAATAGTTTTGATCAATACATTGTG
>MU223371.1:1121702-1144261 GCA_018584345.1 Thuja plicata | reverse complement strand
GTCAAAAGGGGTCATGGGCTCTTTTTGGGGGTCTTAGTATGCCTTATCATGCATTAGGACCCTTAGGAAGACACCATGACCCCTTTTGACGCATTTGAATTCTCAAATGTGTCTTAAGGGGTCGTAGGACCCCTTAGTACACATTTGAACATTCAAATGGGTCAAAATGGGTCATGGGGTCTTTATAGGGGTCCTAGTATGCCTTATCATGCATTAGGACCCTTAGGAAGACCCCACGACCCCTTTTGACCCATTTGAATGGTCAAGTTTGTCCTAGGGAGTCCTAGGACCCCATAGGACACATTTGAACATTCAAATGGGTCAAAAGTGGTCATGGGGTCTTTGTGGGGGTCCTAGTGTTAGCGCTTTTTCTTGCATGAATCATAGTGCTTGAAATGACTACTTGAACACTATGCCTTCTAATACTGATTTAGAAACAAGAAAAGCCCAATTTCTAAGGATTGGATAAGATCCTTCTTCATTTTTGAGCTCCACATATACTCAGGTAGGTTTTACCTCTTTATGATTGCTGATTACATAATATATATTAATGTAGACACTGACTTTCTAAGTATCTTTATTAAACCAACTTATGAAACACCTTGCAAATGACCAAGCATAACCAAATGAAAAATTAACCATACAAACCATGATTGCAAATATAGCAAAGACCAGTGATATAAGGACTTTCATCCTTCTTCCTTTTTAGGATCGATAACCTAATGACTCACTCTCTAAGGAATCAACAAAATGGACAATATCCTGCTGATATGAGTCCTTAATGAGTTCAACTCGTTTGTTATTAGTAACAGAAGTATTTTGATTAAATGATTTTGAAAGTTTTGAAAGTTTGGATGATGATGAATTATTGCACCAAAATCTAGATCAGTGTCTGTCTCTTGGGTTACAAAGTCAATAAGCTTCAAGTCTCACAGAAACAAAATACCATAAGCTGACTTACAACCTACGTGCAATTCAGATAAACTGCCTTACAAATTATCTAGTTACCTCTAAAATATTATATCAAATCTTTAAATACTGCTATCCTCCCTGAAATTACCCACAAAACTTTGTTCTTTGCATGAAAGAAACTTGTAAGCAATTAAATAGTTACCTTGTAACCAAAATGCTTTAGACTACCTTGCAAACTTAAGCATAAAAAAACATACACAGAAAATAAAGAGACAACAATTGAGAAGAGTAAAATTGCACCATATTTTATTAATATGATCTTGCTTTCATACATGAAGAAGCTTTGAAGCTTGAAAACACAGACACTAATTTAGAAAGTCTTATCTTACAATATATTTTCATCCTCTTCTTCAAAATACAACTTTTTTCTATTTATAGGTTCGTAACCATCTTGGAATCCTTTTCTTTTAGGATGCAACAAGCTTTGGATGGTCTTAGAAACCCTAACCCTAAAACTACAGAAAAGACAAAAATAGAGAGAGAGAGAGAGAGAGAGAGAGAGAGAGAAGAAGTGGTGGAAAGACAAAGTCAAGAGATGAAATAAGATATTCTTTGTTCTTCACCCGATCTGGTGACTTCATTCTAATAGTATACATGGTAGCTGGTAGTATTTATGTCAAGTCTAGATAACCGTGCTTACATACTCACCTACACTTTCCTTTAGTAATAACTGGTCCTTCTTTATCTTCAATAGTGAGGTGCCAAGTGTTCATGTTTACTCATCGTCCAAGACTTCTTCCTCAACTACTAGCTTCTTTCTCTTGGGTGTGGTCATCAATTCCCATGCTTTCACTTCATCATCCATTGGCCACTTGAAGTCTTGAGTACTCTGTACTTGTGCCTTTTGCCTCTCCCATCTAACATCAGTGATGTTCTTAACATCTACTAGAAACTTATTGATGTCAGTTTCTGCCATGAAAGTTCATCCAATATCTTATTGAATCCTTCTATTTCCACATCTGACCCCAAAATAAATGCCTCATCACTAGGCATTTTTCTATCAAATTCATTCCTCCAGGCATCTAAGTCCTTTACTTGATCGTCATCTCCCCTTAAGGAAGGAACAAATCTATTAAAATTAGTAGAAAAGAGGCTTAATTTAACCTCTATTTGATTCAATTTGCCTTTAAAGAATGAGAGAGCAATATTGACACTTTTGATCTCATCTTCCACTTCTATCACTATCTCTGGAAAATCTGACCTCAGGGCTTGTAAAGATGCAAGCTTCTCAAACAATTGTACCCTGGTGGACCATTTAGTAAAATAGGGGTTTAAGATAGCAAGATACCCCATGACCTCAGCATGCAAAGCTGGCAACTTATTATAGGCATTAAGTACAACATCAGTCTTATCCTTCAAGACCTTAATTTTATGTTGTAGAATACCTCTTAATGCTCTCAAGGAAATTTCATTTCCTTTTTCTCCCTCATCCTTTTCCTCAACCACCTCCTCTGATTTGGATTTATCCTCAATTTGCAATGGTTGTGGTTCTGTAGGCACATATACCACCTCAGGCTTCTCCTCTAATTCTTTCATCAACCTCTTAATCACCTGATCCTTCTGATGTATCTGGATATGGCACATTTCCCAGTCTTTAGGAAATGCACATGTTTCTTCTAACAATATGCTACACTTATCGAACAACTATTTAGTTTTGTCCTCATTTAAGTGAGCCTAGTGTTTCATGATTTGGGATATTTCCAAATCTCCTATATTCTGCATCGTCCATACCATTTGATTACCTACCATGTTCTCCTGGATGCTTACCAGTTGAGGCTTTTGATCCTTCAGGGATAGGCTCCACATTGGAAAAGCTTGAAATTTTGGGCTATACCCAAATCCTTTGATCACATCTCCCATCTGCACTTCACTGGCCATTTTGAGATTAGGCTACTTTCTTATCTAGTCAATTATGAAGAAAAATGCTAAGCCCCATCCCTCAGCCAATAATATGCCACTAGCTAACACCAAATTCCTAGCTTCCTTAGGTGAGATATCCTCACTTTCTGGGACATAAGACTGTAGGGCCACTAAGGCTTCAGTTGTTATTGTCTCTTTCCCATCAATAGTCAATTTAGCTCTTATCTTCTCCTTCTAATACCATCTTAGGAAGTCTTTAAAATCCTTAGTTTTGACAAAGTTGTCATCACTCAAAAATTGTTGTTGATGTATCAATCTTTCATCAACACAGGCCTTAAGGGGCAATTCAACCTTCTCCTCCAAATAAGGCTATTGTCTCTTGCCTTCCATATTCAATTTTCTTAGGTTATGGTCATATAACCTATCTCCTGAACTAAGGCTCTTGCTTTATCCTTTTTCTTCTCTTGCCCCTCAACTGAAGGCTAGCCAATTTCCATTTTTTGCCTCTTAGCAGCAGGCTCTTCTAGATCATCAGGTTGTGTGGCCAATGTTAAGTCAACAATGTGGCCCTCTACTCCCTGGAGCTATGGTATCTCAGCAACATCTTGCTGAGGTTGAGCATATCTAGTAGAAAATGCATAATCATTGTCACTACTACTATCATATTAATACTCTAAATGGTCTAGCCCTTGGGCACCCTTATCAAGAACAATCTCAAGTTGTTCAGTAAGCACATAAAAATTATCTATCATGGCCTTAATCTTGTCAAAATATGGGAGATCAGGGTAAAAACCCCCAAAAGCCAATCCATTTATTTTGATTTTCCTTTCAAGGTTCAGGAACTCCTGAATCCTTGTTCTTCTTGTCTTAATCTCATCTTCATCAAGAATGTTCCTTGTTGCATCATCCTCAATGCATTCACAATGAACATTGGTACTAGGGATTGTGGGAGTACATAATTTTCTTACCCCTGCCATGAAGCCTTTAGGGTCAATGTATCTATAAGCTACTGCCCCCATTCTACACCCTTCTAACCATTGGCTAACTGCATCAGTAGCACCTTTACCAATTGTGAAATCAGAAATTCTGAATTTTCTAGGGCTTAAGGTCCCCTTCTTATGTGGTGCAAAGTGCTCATTATCTGTTTACAACAATTGCCAAATGAATTCCATTGCTGCCACCCTCGCTGGCACATGGTAAGGCAAGACATGAGGTGGATGAATACATCCATATACCTTGATAATGGTATAATTCTCTTCCAAGAATAAATCACCTTAATTATGGTCTCCCTCCCATTTATCCAAATACTCTTTTGGCCTCAGTAGATGCATGACCTTAATTAGGACCCTTGTTCTGCTGATACCCATACTTTGTACTATTGGATATACAACCCAATTCTGGAAAGCACAATAATCATAATCTTTAGATGTATAATTCCAAATCCTTACCCAAAATTGGATAGGATTAGGTCCATCCTGATAAAACCTCTAAGGAACCAAATTACTCACATCCATGATCAAAAAATTAAAGTATAAGAGTAGATGCATGAGGATGGAATAATGGAAGAACTTGGGCTCTTTTTCCTTAGGGTCCTTCATCTTCTTTTTAGTTACTATGGATCCCTCGCACATCTGGTCTATGATATGTTGTATATAATCATAGCTAGTGCTAGAATGCACCTCCTATAAATCCAACACCATCATCAATATCCCAGCATTAATGTTTTTTGTTTCCCCATCTATCCCTAGCACTCTGCACAGGGCATAGGCAATGTACTTTATGTAGAAGTGCAAGTCCTTGTAATAATAAGGGCTTTTCCTAGACATAGGATCCAAATATTTCCTCACCTCCTTAAGCATATGCTTCTGCAACTGTCCTCTAGAAATAATAGGCTTCAACTTATATCTCTATTCCTATTTAGTCATGTCAATTTTGGTGGACATGGTGCTATACAAGAAAAAAGATTGCATGAAAGAATTCCTATTGAGAATAAGCAAGGCACTGCCATCATCCCTTTTAATTGTTTTGGACAAAAAATTATAATGAATGGCAAGGCCGAAAAACAAATCTACATCTATGTAGACATCAGGAACAATTAACCTAGCTAGGCCACAGGCCCAAGGGTTTGACACTGAGATGGCTTTATCAGAATTCTTGTAAAAGTAAGTAAAGAGTGAAAAACCTATTGTTCCCAGAGTGTCAGCATCTCTTATATCACAGTAGTCATCTATGAGCACATTAGTGTTTGCTCTTTTGTTCTGAGTTGAACCCGGCAGCAACCTGAGGAATTCATCAGAGTAATTTATTTTTTCCTTTGTCTCCTCATCTGCCTTTTCACTCCTCCCACTGGTTGAAGCTACACTAACCGCTCTGCTCATGTTTTTTGTGCTTGAATCCCTTTTCCTTTACTGATATTGAAACAAATCTATCTTCCAAGACTCACTTACTCCTCTGTGCACAATTCTTAGGAATTCAATGACTTTTAATCAATGGAAAACTCTACAATTCTCTGATTTCTTCTCTCTTCTCTGAATACTTAGCACTTCTTCATTCTGAAATTTTGAAACCAAGATAATTGAAAATGAACTCTCAATCAGTTCTTTATGGTAATTGTTCCAAGTACACGGCTCATCATTTGAAAAAACATCAATTATGTCTTCAATTCAACATGCTATGGAATTAATTGAAAACCTAGCCATAGTTTGATGAGTGTGACAGGAAATCAAATTCATAAAACTGAATCCTTAGAAAAACCTTATAAAATTCGAATGAGATGACATGTCTCCATGTGATTGGCTCTTTGTCATACATCTCAGCTACCCTTTTTTTACATAGTAATCAATATCTAAGCCTGTTATTGGACAATGAATGATTCACATTGTCATATCAGATACTGCCGCCTTTTCTTAATATTTGATATCAGGCAACCACGCGACTACATATAATCTCTTTATCACTGACTCAAATCCTTAACCTGTGATTCCTCTGGAGACTTAGTGACTATGTAACTTTCCCTATCCTGGTTAACTAAAGTTACCATCTGGCAATCACGTGACAGTGGGAAAATCAAAGTCGCATATGGTTAAAACTAACTCACATCCTTTTCGGAGACTATGTGACTAACTATTATCTTTGGTTTTCACAGTTATCTCCTAGTCGCTGAATGTTTTCTTTCTTTTGCAAGACCCCATGACTACCCTTAGTCGCCTAATCATAGAACACAAATGCTAAATGTCAAATTCCTTAGAGACAATGCGACAGATACTTTACCCTTTATTTCATCTGATGACTATGTGACATACCCTTATCTCCAAGTTGCAAGCACTTTTCCTTTTGGACTCTTTTATTCAAATACTTTGTGACCACCGTAGGATCTCTTAATCACTTCATCTGACAGCTCCCGCTAAATCAGCAAGTAATCTATCATACCCTTAAAATCTTTAGAGACTATGTGACAAACAAAGACCCTTATACTTAGTCTCGTAATTGGTGAATAATTTCTTACCATTTGATGACTACATGATAAGCCCTTTAAATCAACTTAGCTTTTGACATGTGCCTCATTGATTACTTGTCTCTACATTGCAGAATGGAAAGCTGACACATCATTTCAATCTGGTGACAACCTGACTATGTTTCATCTCAAACTACATATGGATAGTTAGTCTCATAATCGGTAAATAATTTCTTACCATTTGACAAATACATGATAAGCCCTTTAAATCAACTTACCTTTTGACACATGCCTCATTGATTACTTGTCTCTACACTGCAGAATGGAAAGCTGACTCATCATTTCAATCTGGTGACAACCCGACTGTGTTTCATCTCAAACTGCATATGGTTAGTTGCAAAGTCCGAGCATCTTTCTCTTAACTTCCATCCTTTCTAGAGACCATGTGACTAAAGCTTTGCACTAATCATTCAAATATAAATCAATCTAGCAATTATGTGACATAAAGAAATCGCCAAGTCTCGTGATGAACCTTTGACTGCTAATATTTTCTTGTGACATCATGACCTATCTGTGGGTCCCTTCATATACTACTGACCTGTTTACTCATTCCATGACTATGCAATATGAAGAAATTGCAAGGTCGTATAAAGTTAAAAGAATATTCTAATTTTGTGAGAGACTACATGACACAAGCTAATCGCCAAGTCTACAAGAAAAAGGGAATATGCCACTCAGGTTACGTGACTAGGCGATCAAATTTGTAACATATGACTTAAGTGAATTCAAAAAGTAACACCAAAATAGAACTGATAAACATCTTAGGGTTTCTTTCAATTCTCCACACCAAAAAAGACCTAGGGTTTCAAGGTTTTTTTTTTGCAATTTTTTCATGGATTTAGACCTGAAAAACTGAAAACTTTGACATGGAAAAGACACATAAACTGAGGAACTTCTGCTTCTAAACACGAAACTAGAGTGAGGACCACAAAACTTTAGGGAAATAAGCCAAAATCGGGAATACAACCAATAGTGGCTTTAATGAGGATTGATTAAACATAGTTTATGGCAAAGAACCATAGAAACTCTAGTTGCAGACCACTTTAAAAAATGGAGAGAAACCTAAAGCAGAAAGGGAAATATTTACAAAACTTTAAAGCAGGGAAAGATATTTACAATATGATACACATTCACTTGTGCATTTCCTTGATCTTCAATTAAATAAATGTTTCAAGAATCGCCCATGCACAGGCAACTCAAAACTTTAACCTTCTGGATATTCTTTAACAAATATGAGTCTTTGCCAAAACTTTCTGAAATAATGGAAGGTCCTAACCATAAAGATTCAAATTTCTTGTGTTTGCCTTTGTCCTCTACCCTTGCATTCCATTATAGAACCAAGTCACCAGCTTGGAAATTTCTATCAGTAGCCCTTTTATCAAATAGATATTTCATCTTTTGTTGTAACTTTATATTTTCTTTCTGACTATTTCTCCTTGTTTCATCCAATTCAATCAACTGTATCATTCTATCTTACATATTGTTAGAGACATCTAAATTTTCTTCTTGTATGAATTGGTAAATAGGTAATATATTTTTAATTGGAAACCTTACTTGTAAACCATATACCAACTCAAAAGGAGACTTACCAGTTTCCTTCTTAAGTGTTACCCTCTCAGCCCAAAGAGCTAATTTCAATTTTGTGTCATGTTTTCTTATTCTATTCCAGAGTTCTCTTCAGTATCTTCAATATACTTTTATTGCTAGACTCAACCTTCCCATTAGCCTGTGGGTGATATGGGGATGAATATGATATTATAATCCCGTACCTTTCAAAAAAAGTTGTCATTTCCTCTGATCTAAAACTCATAGCATTGTCCATTACTAACTTACTAGGCACACAAAATCTAGTTATAATATTCTCCAAGAGAAACTCTGTGACCACCTTGCTTGTTTCTTTCCTTGTAGGGATAGCTTCAATCCATTTAGTAAAGTAATCTATGGAAACTAATATCCAACTGTGCCCTACACTAGACTTCTCCTAAAATTCACCAATAAAGTCAATCCCCCACATAGCAAAAGGAGCTTCAGTACTCACTGGATTCAGCAACAGAGCACCTACAAATTTTAATTTATTAGAAAATCTTTGACATGATTCACATTTCCTGACATGAATATATGTATCTTTGAATAAGGTAGGCCAATAATATCCTGCCCTTACAATCTTATGAGCGGTGGTTTTAGCAAAAAAGTGACCTCCACATTCTCCTTCATGCATCTCAGTCAAAACTTTCTTAGCTTGATATATATCAAGGCACAATAATAGCACACCATTCTTATCTTTCTAACACAAATCACCTTGGATCAAAGCATACCTTTGAGCTTGCAACTTTAGACTCCTCTTCTGATTTCCAACCAAACAATTAGGACATTTAGCATTTTTGAGAAAAAAACAATTTCAACATAATATGGTTGCCTCTCTATACTAGTAGTGGCTTGGTCATGTATTTCTGTCTAATTTAGCTGTACTAGATCCAAGTTCTCTTCTATCATAAGCTTTGCCAAGCCTTTTCCTCTTATTATCTTGGTAATATTGATTTCAAGGTTGAACTCTTGAATTCTTGTAATCCACTTGCACCTCTTACCAGTTACCTCTGACTGTGTAAGGATATCCTTTACTGCTGAATGTAGAACAAAAACCTGCACCTTAGCACAAACCAAGTAGGGCCTAAAATACTTTACAACCTTCACTAAGGCATAAGCCTATTTCTCCATTATTTCATAATTAAGCTCTGCAACTTGCAAGGATCTACTATAAAAGGTTATAGGATGTTCAAATC
This sequence comes from Thuja plicata, assembly GCA_018584345.1. NCBI lineage: Eukaryota > Viridiplantae > Streptophyta > Pinopsida > Cupressales > Cupressaceae > Thuja > Thuja plicata. Next base: position 1,135,135 of record MU223371.1, on the reverse strand, counting down.
CTTGCTCATCTTTCTAAAGCAATATGACAGCAATTCTGTGAAATGATGCGAATGTAAACAAGGAGAAAGGATTAGTGTAATCAAGAGATTTCAACACCGGAGCCTCTTGCACTACCTCTGTAATCCTATCAAATTCTTGCTGGGCCTCTTCATTCCAAAAAAACTTGGCATCTTTCTTTAGAAATTTTACAATGGGTTTAACAATTTCTGCAAAATTGGCTATAAATCTTCTAACAAAATTGATTTTTCCTAAAAAAGACTGCACACCCTTTAAGTTCCTTGGAGAAATCACCCTTTGAATTTCTTCTACTCTCTCAAGGTCTATTCTTACCCCTTCTTTAGATACTATATGTCCCAACAACTTCTCCTCTTTGACTGCAAAATGACATTTATTTGGATTCAGTGAGACACCATATTCTAGTGCTTTGCTAAAAATCTTACTCAAGTGATCACAATGATCAATATCCCTTTTGGAATATGCAGTTAAGTCATCTTGGTAAATAACCATGAATATATCAATAAATTATTTGAAAGCAACATCCATGGCCCTCTGAAAGGTTGCTCCTACATTCATTAATCCAAAAGGCATTTTGATATACACATAAGTTCCCCATGGAGTAGTAAACGTGGTTTTATACTACTCTGTCTCCTTGACTAACACCTGGTTATAACCTGAGAAACCATCCATCATGGATAACAACTCACAACCAGTGACCTTATGCAACATTTCTTCCATATTGGGTAACGAATAATTATCTTTCAAAGAAGCAATATTAAGATTCCTAAAATCTACACATAATCTGATGTCACCATTTTTCTTTCTAACCAACACTAGATTTGATACCCAAGTTGAATGTCTAATGGGCTGAATTATCCCAGCATCTTTGATTTTCATCAACTCTTGCTACATCTTGGGAGCCAACAAGGGGTTAATAGGCCTTTGTTTTTGCCTAAATGGCTTCACATCTGATTTCAAAGGAATTTCATGCTGAAAAAGGTCATCTTTATATGCTTTCAAATCATCATAGGACCAAGCAAAGACATGTTTGTATTTTCTCAGTAACTTGATCAAATTTATTCTTACATGAGAGTCCAAACCCTTTCCAATATAAACTATTTTAGGATTATTCTCAGACCCTATGTTTATTTCTTCCAAATTCTCTACCTTAGCATTACTTAACTTTGATGCATCATTTTGCTGGCTAATAAACAATGCTTCAAGTTCAACCAAACCCCTAGGAATCTGATTAGAACTTAACTAAAAAACTTCATTTCCAAAAATGTAATCCTTTCCATCAAGATGTTCCAATAGGGAACTACAATCTATACTTTGGTTCTCATAATGATCTAAACATTGCATGAACCTCAAAATATCTTGATCATCTTGGAACACTTGCTAGTTGTATATGTTGTCCGTAACAACTGGTCTTGTTTTGACTTCTAGTATTGACACCCCTTGTAAGGCTAAATCATCATTTTTTAGAGCATCATTTGCTAAAAAATCAGCCATTATATTTTTTGACCTTTCTAACCACCTTATAAAAAAAGCTTCAAACATCTCAAGTTGATCCCAAATAGCATATTTGTACATTTTAAATATGTCATTCTTTATAGCATATTTGGATCTAACTTGTGCTACCACTAACTTAGAATCACCATAAACCTTTAAAAATTTTATACCATGTTTGATAGCAATCTCAATTCCTAAGAATAAAGCCTCATACTCTGTAGTATTGTTTGTACATTGGAAGGCTAACAGAAATGAGTATTTAAAGGTTGTACCTAATGGGGATATCAACAATACTCCTACACCTGATCCCTCTTTAGAGCAAGCACCATCAAAGTAATTTTTCCATAATCCATCTTCCTGCAAGATTAATTCTTTGTTCAAAGGGTCAGCTTCTTGATCTTGACAATAAAATTCATTTTTTTCATCCTGAAGTTTTCCATGTCTACATCAATGCAACAATTTATATTAGTGTCTTCAAATTTTTCTATCATGTGAGGTGTTCTATTTTCCCTCAAGACCTTAACATTTTCACCAGCAATGTTGAATGTAGCATAAGATAAATCATTTTGTATACTACCTTTCATTGAAGCACTCCATTTTCTTGATAACAACATGCCATAATGAGGTGGTATATCAACCACAAGAACAATTATAGTCAACACTACATCAGGGCATACAGCAAGTCTATAAGGCATGGCCTCAGTGGTACCAATTACAAGGACCTTTCTAGAATCCATAGCTCTGCATCTCCCATAAGGTGTATCAACTTGTAGCCCCATTGCCTTCATGATTTCAACTGGCATAACTGTATTAGAGGCTCCTAAATCAATTATACAATTCTTGAGAATTTTATCGTTAATTATCAATGAAAGAAAAAATGGCTCAACAACTTTTGGGGAAGAAGTTACATTCAATAATATTTGAGGAATTTCAGATGTTAACACCTCAGCTTCACTTTCTTTGGTAATCAACTTCTTGCTAACATTTTCTGGACTTTGAACCTTTATTGTGGGCACACTATTTAACAATGACATTACCTTTTCCTTATGTTCTTTAATTCTCATAATTTCCAGAAATGGGACCTTAACTGTTATCTGGGACAAGCATTGACCCATATCAACTAGAGTGTATCTCATATCTGAAAACTTTGATTTATCAATAATGACATCATTTTCCTCATTGTGTTCTTTTAGAGCTAAATCCTTTAACTCTTTGTTTTCTATCTTTTGAAATAGAACAATTTTTTCTTGTCCTTTCACCTCTTCCTCCTATACAACATTTGGCTCTATAGCTTTTGTAATAATCTTGACCTTATACTTATTTAGATTTTCACTAGCTCCATCTTTTTTCTTCACATATTTTGTGTCTGCTTTATTTTCCTTTATAAAGAGACTTGAAGGCTAACTACCAATACCTCCCACCACCCTGTTCCTCAAGTGGTAATTGCTTCTAGCTTTAGTCATTAACTCTGCAATGATTCTGGCTTTCTCTTCATCAGAGGCTTTCTTTATGAGTGGAACATCCTGACCATCTTGAGCATAACATCTTATATTGTCATCGGTCTCCTCAGTTTCACTATCAGATAAGATCTATTGATGATGATTCTCAATCCTCCTTTGTGAGACATAGGAATCATGATTTTCCTCTTCACTGTTTGAATCAGTGTCATGGCATGAATAAGTATTTGTCATACTATGATCACACTATTCACCCTCATCAATTTCATGTTCTTCACTTGACTTTAAATCCATAGAAACTACACAAAAATTAGGGTTATGAGGGGCCTCACAAGATTCACACCAAGTATCATTATTGTAGAAATGGACAAAATTCCTATGAAGAGGGTCTGGGGTTTTGTTGTCTATTTTTTCTTTTTTAGGTGTAGTAACCGGATTCCCATCTTTAAACTAAGTTCCATATGGATGATTCTGCATTTTGTTCTGAGGATTGTAAGTAGTATTATAAGAAGGTCTATTATTTTGAGGAGCCCTATATTTTTTGTATTCTGGTTCCTCCAGATTGCTTCTACTAAACCTTGAGTCATCCCTCCTATTTAACTTACCAGATACTCTTCTGTTCATTTCAATATTAACTGCTATTTTATAAGCATAGTAAGAGTTCTAGGGTTTTTATCTCTCAGAGAATATCCCATCTTCGAATCAAAAGTGTTTAAATAAGTTGCTAAACATACCTCTTCATCTAGCTTTATCTTCTAAAATAGTTTGTGCATAGCTCTTTGAAACCTCATATTAAACTCAGTAACCTCTTCATTGTAATTTTTCTTGATATTATTGAACTCATTCAAGAAAAAGCCTTTATTTGTTTTGTCTCCATACTAATCTTTAAACAATTCAATCAACTCGTCCATAGAAACAATAGATCCATTAGCAAGGCTTCTAAACCATTCTCTTGCATCCTCAACTAAGGACTAAACAAATAACTTCATTAATACATCCTCATGGGTGATATTCAAGTCATCAACAAAGTCAATAAATTTCCTTAAATGTGTTTCACAAGAAATTACATTATTGCCTACAAACTTTGGGAGCTTTTCTCCTATATCACCCACATCTTTAGGCAAAGAATTAGGGTACCCAAGAATACCAACAAAATTGAATTGTTTGTACCTTTCAGTATGTAGTGGTTTCCTTTGAAAACTATCATCCTCCTTAGAAGTAGTAGCTTTTGTTTTAGAAGCTATGATATTCTCTGGCCCAGTATGAGAATATTTAGAAGACTGCAAAAAATCTATCTTTTTCTTCATTTCAATTGTTGCAGCTTCCATTTGTGCCTTTTCTAACATTTTTTCCATGGTTTCCTTTTCAATTCTCAAATTTTCTAAGTCAATTTCTAACTTAGACATTTGTTCTACCAAAGGCTTCTGAAATTTAGGTTCATGATCTCTATGTTCACTCATCTTTTGTTTACCCTTATTCATTTGTAAAGTAGAAACTTTATGAGTGAATGGTATTTCTTGGTTCTTTTGAGACCTCTCTGCATCTTTCATAGTTTGATGTTTCAAAAATATTTTTCTATTTTTATCAAGGTCCTTATGATCATTCTTTTTCTTTCTCATTTCTCTCTCCTTTTTCATTTGTTGAACTAGGGCGAGCTATTTCAAAATGAACTTCTCTTCATTTTCTAACATATCAGAAGGAGCATCTTCTGAATCTAAACTAGGTATAGTGATCTCCTCTCTCTCATTTGAAGTAGAAGTAACTGTGGGTGTTTCTAATACTCTTTTAGTAGCCTCCTCATACTCTAAAGTATTTCCATCATGAGAACGCTAATTGGTATTCATATCTCCCCTAATATTAACCTCTTTACCTCTCAGAGGGGTTTCATCCATACTAACTTGATTCCTCTTTTTCCTCCAAGACATTCCCATTTTTGAGGATGATGGGAGTCCCTCTTGTAATACCCTTTTAGTATCAATTCTCAGCCTTGAACTAGTATTCATTCTAAAAGACATTTATTAACCTTGCACTAATCTCAGAGATTCTTCATTTTAGAGTCGCCACCCAATAACTTGGGATGAATACCCATTAGAGGATAATTTTAACAATAACCACAGGTATGATTTGTCAACAAGTTAAGTGCTTAAGTGCCAAAGATTTTTGACTTGGGAAAGAGATATTCTAAAAATTCCTAACAAGACTTTATAATCTCCAATGTCCCCAGTGGAGTCACCAATTTGTTAGCACTTTTTCTTGCATGAATCATGGTGCTGGAAATGACTACTTGAACACTATGCCTTCTAATATTGATTCAGAAATAAGAAAAGCCTAATTGCTAAGGATTGGATAAGATCCTCCTTTGTTTTTGAGCTTCACATATACTCAGACAGGTTTTACCTCTTTATGATTGTTGATTACATAGTATATATGAATGTGGACATTGAATTGCTATGTATCTTTGTTAAACCAACTTATGAAACACCTTGCAAATGACCAAGTATAACCAAAAGAAAAATTTAACCATACAAACCATGATTGCAAATATATCAAAGACCAGTGATATAAGGACTTTCATCCTTCTTCCTTTTTAGGAGGGATAACCTAATGATTCACTCTCTAAGGAATCAACAAAATGGACAATAGCCTGCTGATATGAGTCCTTAATGAGTTCAGCTCATTTTTTATTAGTAACAGAAGTATTTTGATTAAATGATTTTGAAAGTTTTGAAAGTTTGGATGATGATGAATTATCAGACCAAAATCTAGATCAGTGCCTATCTCTTGGGTTATAGAGTCAATAAGCTTCAAGTCTCATAGAAACAAAATACTATAAGCTTCCTTACAACCAATGTGCAATTCAGATAAAATTCCTTACAAATTATCTAGTTACCTCTAAAATACTGTATCAAATCTTTAAATACTGTTATGCTCCCTGAAATTACCCACAAAACTTAGTTCTTTGCATGAAATAAACTTGTAAGAAATTAAATAGTTACCTTGTAACCAAAATGCTTCAGACTGCCTTGCAAACTTAAGCATAAAAAAGCATACATAGGAAATAAAGAGACAACAATAGAGAAGAGTAAAATTGCACCATATTTTATTAATATGATCTTGCTTTCATACATGAAGAAGCTTTGAAGCTTGAAAACATAGACACTAATTTAGAAAGTCTAATCTTACAATATATTTTCATCTTCTTCCTCAAAATATAGCTTTCTTCTATTTATAGGTTCCTCACCATCTTGGAATCCTTTTATTTTAGGATGCAACAAGCTTTGGATGGTCTTAGAAAACCTAACCCTAAAACTACAAAAAAGACAAAAAGAGAGAGAGAAGAAGTGGTGGAAAGACAAAGTCAAGAGATGAAATCAGATATTCTTTGTTCTTCACCCAATCTGGCGACTTCATTCTGATAGTATACATGGTAGCTGGTAGTATTTATGTTGATTTTGGATGACCATGCTTACATACTCACCTACACTTTCCTTTAGTAATAACTAACTTCTTTATCTTCAAAAGTGAGGCACCAAGTGTTCACCTTTACTCATCATCCAAGACTTCTTCCTCAACTGTTGGCTTCTTTCTCTTGGGCATGGTCATCAATTCCCATGCTTTTATTTCATCATCGATTGACCACTTGAAGTCTTGAGTACTCTGTACTTGTGCCTTTTTCCTCTCCCATCTAACATCAGTGATGTTGTTAACATCTACCAGAAACTTATTGATGTCAGTTTCTGCCTTGAAAGATTCATCCAATATCTTATTGAATCCTTCTATATCCACATATAACCCCAAAATAAATGCCTCATCACTAGGCATTTTTCTATCAAATTCATTCCTCCAAGCATCCAAGGCCTTTATATGATCATCATCTCCCCTTAAGGAAGGAACACATCTATTAAAATCAGTAGAAAAGAGGCTTAATTTAACCTCTATTTGATTCAATTTTTCTTTAAAGAATGAGAGAGGAATATTGACCCTTTTGATCTCATTTTCCACTTCTGTCACTATCTCTGGAAAATCTAACCTCAGGGCTTGTAAAGATGCAAGCTTCTCAAATAATTGTACCCTGGTGGACAATTTAGTAAAATAGGGGTTTAAGATAGCAAGATACCCCATGACCTCAGCATGCAAATCTGGCAACTTATTATAGGCATTAAGTAAAAAATCAGGCTTATTCTTCAAGACCTCAACTCTATGTTGTAGAATACCTCTTAATGCTCTCAAGGAAATTTCATTTCTTTTTTCTCCCTCATCCTTTTCCTCAACCACCTCCTCTGATTTGGCTTTATCCTCAATTTGCAATGGTTGTGGTTGTGCAGGCACATATACCACCTTAGGCTTCTCTAATTCCTTCATCAATCTCTTAATTACTTGATCCTTTTGATGTATCTAGATATGGCACATTTCCCAGTCTTTAGCTAGTGCACTTGTTTCTTCTAACAATGTGCTACACTTATCAGACAACTATTTAGTTTTGTCCTCATTTAAGTGAGCCTAGTATGTCATGATTTGGGATATTTCCAAATCCGCTATATTCTACATCATCCATACCATTTGATTACCTACCATGTTCTCCTGGATGCTTACCAGTTGAGGCTTTTGATCCTTTATGCATAGGCTCCACATTGCAAAAGCTTGAGATTTTTGGCTATACCCAAAGCCTTTGATCACATCTCCCATCTGCACTTCACTAGCCATTTTGAGATCAGGCTGCTTTCTTATCTGGTCAATTATGAAGGCAGATGCTAAGTCCCATCCCTCAGCCAATAATATGCCACTTCCTAACACCAATTACCTGGCTTTCTCAGGTGAGATATCCTCACTTTATGGGTCATAAGACTGCAGGGACACTAAGGCTTCATTTCTTATTGTCTCTTTCCCATCAATAGTCAATTCAACTCTTATCTGCTCCTTCTTATACCATATTAGGAAGTCTTTAAACTCCTTAGTTTTGACAAAGTTATCATCACTCAAAAATTGTTGTTGATGGATCAATCCTTCATCAACACAGGCCTTAAGGGGCAATTCAACCTTCTCCAAATCAAGTTTTTGTCTCTTGCCTTCCCGAATCAATTTTCTCAGGTTATGGTCATATAACCTATCTCCTAGCACTAAGGCTCTTGCTTTATCCTTTTTCTTCTCTTGTGCCTCAACTGAAGGCTGGCCAATTTTTATTTTTTGCCTCTTAGCAGTAGGCTCTTCTAGATCATCAGGTTGTGTGGCCAATGTTAAGTCAACAATGTGGCCCTCTACTCCCTGGAGCTATGGTATCTCAGCAACATCTTGCTGAGGTTGAGCATATCTAGTAGGATGGGCATAATCACTATCACTACTACTATCATATTCATACTCTGAATGGTCTGGCGCTTGGGAACCCTTTTTATCAAGAAAAATCTCAATTTGTTCATTAAGCACATAAAAATTATCGATCATGGCCTTAATCTTGTTAAAATATGGGAGATCAGGGTAAAAACCCCAAAATCCAATCCATTTATTTTGATTTGCCTTTCAAGGTTCAGCAACTCCTGAATCCTTGTTCTTCTTGTCTTAATCTCATCTTCATCAAGAATGTTCCTTATTGTATCCTCCTCAATGCATTCAAAATGAACATTGGTATTGGGGATTGTGGGAGTATATAATTTTCTTACCCCTGCCATGAAGCCTTCACGGTCAATGTTTCTGTAAGTTTCTGCCCCCATTCTGCACCCTTCTAACCATTAGCTAACTGCATCAATAGCACCTTTACCAATTGTGAAATCAGAAATTTTGAATTGTCTAGGGGTTAAGGTCCCCTTCTTATGTGGTGCAAAGTGCTCATTATCTATTAACAACAGTTGCCAAATGAATTTCATTGCTGCCACCCTCACTGGTACATGGTAAGGCAAGACATGAGGTGGATGAATACATCCATATACCCTGATAATTGTATAATTATCTTCCAAGAAGAAATCACCCCAATTATGGTCTCCCTCCCATTTATCCAAATACTCATTTGGCCTCAGTAGTTGCATGACCTTAATTGGGACCTTTGTTCTACTGATACCCAGACTTTGTACTATTGGATATACAACCCAATTCTGTAAATCACAATAATCACAATCTTTAGATGTATAACTCCAAATCCTTACCCAAAATTGGATAGGATTAGGTCCATCCTGATAAAACCTCTGAGGAACCAAATTACTCACATCCATGATCACAAAATTAAAGTATAATAGTAGATGCATGAGGATGGAATAATGGAATAATTTGGGATCTTTTCCTTTGGGTCCTTCATCTTATTTTTAGTTGCTATGAATCCCTCATGCATCTGGTCTATGATATGCTATATATAATCATAGCTGGTGCTAGAATGAACCTCCTGTAAATCCAGCACCATCATCAATATCCCAATATTGATCTTTTCTATTTCCCCATCTATCCCTAGCACTCTGCACAGGGCATAGGCGATGTACTTTATGTAGAAGTGCAAGTCCTTGTAATAATAAGGGCTTGTCCTAGACATAGGATTCAAATATTTCCTCACCTCCTTAAGCATATGCTTCTACAACTGTCTTCTAGCAATACTAGGCTTCAACTTATATCTCTGTTCTTGTTTAGTCATGTCAATTTTGGTGGACATGGTGCTATACAAACCAAAAGCTTGCATGAAAGAATTCCTATTGAGGATAAGCAAGGTAGTGCCATCATCCCTTTTAATTGTTTTAGAAAAAAAATCATAATGACTGGTGAGGCCTAAAAACAAATCTACATCTATGTAGACATCAAAAACAATTAACCTAGGTAGGCCATAGGTCCAAGGGTTTGACACTGGGATGGCTTTATTAGAATTCTTGTAAAAATAAGTAAAGAGTGAAAAACCTTTTGTTCTTGGAGTGTCAGCATCTCTTATATCATAGTAGTCATCTATGAGCACATTAGCATTTTCTCTTTTGTTCTGAGTTGAACCCAGCAACAACCTAAGGAATTCATCAGAGTAATTTTGTTTTCCCTTTGTCTCCTCATCTACCTTTTCACTCCTCCCACTAGTTGAAGCTACACTAACCGCTCTGCTCATATTTGTCATGCTTGAATCCCTTTTCCTTTATTGATATTGAAACAAATATATCTTCCAAGACTCACTTACTCCTCTGTGCATAATTCTCAGGAATTCAATGACTTTTAATCAATGGAAAACTCTGCAATTCTCTGATTTCTTCTCTCTTCTCTAAATACTTAGCACTTCTTCGTTATGAAATTATGAAAGCAAGATAAATAAAAATGAACTCTCAATCAGCTCTTTATGGTAATTGTTCCAAGTACAAAGCTCATCATTTGAATAAACATCAATTCTGTCTCCAATTCAACATGCTGTGGAATTAATTGAAAACCTAGCCATAGTTCGATGAGTGTGACAGGAAATCAAATTCATAAAATTGAATCCTCAGAAAAACCTTATAAAATTTGAATGAGATGACATGTCTCCATGTGATTGGCTCTTTGTCATACATCTCAGCTACCCTTTTTTTACACAGTAATCAATATCTAAGCCTATTATTGGATGATGAATGATTCACACTGTCATATCAGATACTGCCACCTTTTCTTAATATTTGATATCAGGCGACCACGCGAATACATATAATCTCTTTGTCACTGACTCAAATCCTTAACCCATGATTCCTCTGGAGACTTAGCGACTATGTAACTTTCCCTATCCTGGTTAACTAAAGTTACCATCTGGCAATCATGCGACAGTGGGGAAATCAAAGTCGCATATGGTTAGAACTAACTTAGATCCTTTTTGGAGACTACACGACTAATTGTTATCTTTGGTTTTCATGGTTATCTCCTTGTCACTTAGTGTTTTTTTTCTTTTGCAAGACCCCGCGACTACCCTTAGTCACCTATTGCAGAACACAAATGCTAAATTTCAAATCCCTTAGAGACAATGCGACAGATTATTTACCCTTTATTTCATCTGATGACTACACGACATACCCTTATCTCTAAGTCGCGAGCACTTTTCCTTTTGGACACTTTTATTCAAACACTTTGCGACTGTCGTAGGATCTCATAATCACTTCATCTGATGGCTCTTGCTAAATCACTAAGTAATCTATCATACCCTTAAAAATTTTAGAGACTATGTGACAAACAAAGACCCTTATACTTAGTCTCGTAATTGTTGAATAATTTCTTACCATTTGAAGACTACGTGATAAGCCCTTTAAATAAACTTACCTTTTGACACGTGCCTCAGTGATTACTTGTCTCTACACCGCAGAATGGAAAGTTGTCTCATCATTTCAATCTAGCAACAATCTGACTATGTTTCATCTCAAACCGCATATGGTTAGTCGCGAAGTCTGAGCATCTTTCTCTCAACTGCCATCCTTTATGGAGACCATGAGACTAAATCTTTTCACTACTCATTTAATTGTAAATCAATCTAGCGATTATGCGGCATAAAGAAATTGCCAAGTCTCTTGATGAACCTCTGACTGCTAATCTTTTCTTGTGACATCACGACCTATCTATGGGTCCCTTCATATATAGCTGACCTATTTACACATTCTACGACTACGTGATATGAAGAAATCACGAAGTCGTATAAAGCTAAAAGAATATTCTAATTCTGTGAGAGACTATGCGACACAAGCTAATCACCAAGTCTAGAAGAAAAAGGGAATATGCCACTCAGGTTATGCGACTAGGTGATCAAATTTGTAACATATGAATTAAGTGAATTCAAAAAGTAACACCAAAATAGAAGTGATAAATGTCTTAGGGTTTCTTTCCTTTCTCCACACCAAACAAGACCTAGGGTTTTGAGGGTTCTTTTTGCAAATTTTTCATGGATTCAGACCTGAAAAGCTAAAAACTTTGAAAGGGAAAAGACACATAAACTGAGGAAATAATGCTTCTAAACACGAAACCAGAGTGAGGACCACAAAGCTTTAGGGAAACAAGCCAAAACTATAAATACAACCAACACCTAGCATGCCTTATCATACATTAGGACCCCTAGCAAGACCCCACGACCCCTTTTGAAACATTTGAATGGTCAAGTGTGTCCTAAAGGGTCGTAGGACCCCTTAGGAAATATTTGTACATTCAAATGGGTCAAAAAGGGTCATTGGATCTTTCTAGGGGTCCTAGTACATCATGCATTAGGAATCCTAGGAACACCCCATGACCCCTTTTGTCACATTTGAATTCTTAAGTGTGTATTAAGGGGTCATAGGACCCCTTAGGACACATTTGAATATTCAAATGAGTCAAAAGGGGTCATGGGGTCTTCTTGGGGGTCCTAGTATGTCTTATCATGCATTAGGACCCTTAGGAAGACCCCACGACTCATTTTGACCCATTTGAATGGTCAAGTGTGTCCTAAAGGGTCATAGGACCCCTTAGGACACATTTGAACATTCAAATGCGTCAAAAGGCATCATGGGGTCTTCCTAGGGGTCCTAGTATGCCTTATCACACATTAGGATCCTTAAGAAGACCCCATGACCCCTTTTGACACATTTGAATACTCAAATGTGTTTTAAGGGGTCGTAGGACCCCTTAGTACACATTTGAACTTTCAAATGGGTCAAAAGGGGTCATGGGGTCTTTCTAGGGGTCCTAGTATGCCTTATCATGCATTAGGACCCCTAGGAAGACCCCACAACTACTTTTGACACATTTGAATGGTCAAGTGTGTCCTAAGGGGTCCTACAACCACTTAGGACATATTTGAATATTTAAATGGGTCAAAAGGGGTCATGGGGTCTTCTTGCGGGTTCTAGTATTCCTTATCACACATTAGGACCCTAGGAAGACCCCATAACCCCTTTTGACCCATTTGAATGCTCAAGTGTGTCCAAGAAGTCATAGGACCCCTTAGGACACATTTTAACATTCAAATGGGTCAGAAGGGGTCATGGGGTCTTCCTAGGGGTTCTAGTATGCCTGATGATGCATTATGACCCCTAGGAAGACCCCATGAACCCTTTTGATCCATTTGAATGCTCAAATGTGTCAAAAGGGGTCATAGGGTGTTCCTAGGAGTCCTAATGTGTGATAAGGCCTAATAGGACCCTTAGAAAGATCCAATGGCCCCTTTTGACCCATTTGAATGTTCAAATATTTTCTAAGGGGTCCTACAACCCTTTAGGTCACAATTGACAATTCAAATGTGTCAAAAGGGGTCGTGGGGTCTTCATAGGGGTCCTAATGCATGATAAGGTGTACTAGGACCCCTAGAAAGATCCCATGACCCCTTTTGACCCATTTTAATGTTAAAATGTGTCCTAAGGGGTCCTAGAAATCCTTAGGACACACTTGACCTTTCAAATGGGTTAAGAGAGGTCGTGGGGTCTTCCTAAGGGTCCTAATACGTGATAAGGTGTACTAGGACCCGTAGGAAGACCCCATGACCCCTTTTGACCCATTTGAATGTTAAAATGTGTTCTAAGGGGTCCTACAACCCC
>MU223371.1:1074807-1095927 GCA_018584345.1 Thuja plicata | reverse complement strand
CACACACACACACACACACACACACACACACACACACACATATACATACTTATATTATTCACATATACATACTTATGCTATGTATATATACATACATACATACATATCTATGTATGTATGTATGTACATGCATTCATACATACATACATACATATGTATATAACTATGCATACATACACACAATACCATACCATACCATACCATACAATAGGGAAAATGGAGTAAAGTGTGATTATTCCTTTCTCCTATTGCACACAAAGAAGGAAGATGATCCAATAGGATGAAGTAGGACTTAAGTGCTAAGTGAGTACAATGATCCTTCATGATGTTTATTAGAATGAGTATAATTCGAAGGGACATCCAAGATAAAAGAATAAATAAGTCAAATTGAGAAGATTCAAAAAATTTAGACTGACATAAAATCAGATGAGAATCTATAATACCAAGTAAACACTAGATCTGACCTATGGTTTTAGTTTGATGTAGATTTGGAGAGTATAGGATGCCTCACCCACCCTATACTGGGGTATAGGATTCCTCACCCACTATATACCCAACCCTTTTGTATGAAAATTTTTCAGATAGTCTATCTATTAGAATAATTGAGGGGAGGGGGGGGGGGTGAATCAGTGGCCTCATAATTTAATCCAATAAATCAACACAAAATTTTTTACCCTAAATATAAACCTCTAGTTATCTTTAGTCCTACAAGATGTATGCCCTTAAATAATCTTATCAAATAACTACTGCTCGGAGTATATTTTTTATACTTTTCCTTAAGCTTTACCGAATAGCAGTCTAGTCTTTACCGAAATACAGTAAATAACTTAGTGTTTACCGATCAATCTTGTTTTAGTAATGTGTAAAGAAAAAAATTAAAGCAATGAACCATATACACATTTGACACATGGATTTTCAATGTGGAAACCCTGTTAGGGAAAAAACCACTTGGGACTGGTAACCCAAAATTTTCACTCTTCTGAAGTGAGCTCGGTGAAGAGCTAACCTTGTTAAAGGTTACAAACACAATGTTAAGTGTGACCTTGTTAGAAGATTTAAATTTAATAGTTTTTCACTTGATATTTGGCATTCACTATACTATCTTCATGACAAACCTTTTGATACTCCTTGCGATGTATCTCAATATATAAATGATGGTTAAATCCTACTCTGTTAAGAGATTTTCTGAATCAATGGTTAGACCAAACCAATATATGATCTGTTCATAAATATAACTTAATCTTGTAGATGTTTAGACCTATTGTAAGCTCATAATACCTTTCTGAACAATGTTTCCCTTCTATTCCTTTTCTCCACTTCTTTCTTGGTGAATGTTGTTGCTTCTTTGTTGCTCGGTGTCTGCAAAATTTTTTAGCTCTGTTCTTTAGCTTGTATGACCAGATATGTATGAAGACTTCTTATCTTCACCATAATTCTCTTCAGCATCCTCTTTTTCTATAATTAATTAGCTTGTCACTTTTATAGACATGATTTCACCATTTCTAAATCCTTGTCTTTCTTGTTCTTGATGTGATCCGCAAATCTCGCCATTCTTTCTTTAAAGCACACTTTAGTTTTATCTCGTATATTTCTTCTTGACAACTGGAATAAAACTATCTTTAAATCTCTAGCTTATCTCTAGCTTTTAACTGGTTGATGAAAACAATGTAATCAAATAGTTAACTCCATAGTTAGCTCTTGCGAGCTAAGTCTTTTGTCATTTTAGAACTTCAGTTCTGATTAGTGTTTAACTCCTTGTTTGCTTGATCTTGACTTCAGTTGTCCTCGGGTATCTCTATCCGTTGGGGTTGTCTGTCAGTCAGGCAACACTGTGACTTTTAGTTTTGATCGGGTATCACTTTGGTTTTTCTTAGTAATTCTTGCTCGGGTATCTTTCTTGGGTATCACTATGACTCTTCTTAGTGTTCTCTATTTGTTAGTGTGCACTCTCCATCGGTGTTTGTTGTCACTTGGTGTATACTAAAATTTTATGCATTAATGATAACATAACCTTTATCTCTTTGGTTCTTTGAAGTCTTTTGACAATATCTATATGACCAATTCAAGAAAATCAAGTTGACATGAATGAAAATACAATATATTAACTGATTTAATGTCTTTCATTAACTTTCTCTAGCTCAGTGATCATCAACTTAACTTCTTCAAACATTCAATTAATTATAGTTCATCAATCTCTCCCTTTGGCATTGATGGAAACATACTACATAATACTAGAATACATTATGAAATATATCATTTGTAGTTCAACAATCTCTACCAAAATTATTTTTCTATAACCAATATAAATTTCTGACTCTCGGTAAGATCTTCTAGCTTAGATTTGATTTTTGAAGAGTACTTTCTTCATTCTTCATTCCCTTCACTCGATAAATGTAGAAAATTTTGATTCTATCTCTCCCTTTGTTGGAAAATATCTTCTCTGATGTTTTCTCTCCCTTTGACTATTCATCTCCTTGATGGATGATTCTATTCATATCTCATTTTCCTTTGAAAACAATATTCATTAAGGACATATTTCCCTTTGAATACTTCTGATAGATATTTCATATGGATATAATCTCTTCCTTAAGTCATCTCTCCCTTTGGATACTTCTTCCCCTTTGACAAAAATGCCAAACTATATCTCCTTTTTTTATAATATATTCCTGTAATTTCCTTTTCATCAACAATTTAGCTCTGTAGTAGCCAACATCGTTCTCTAGTGTTCGGTGTAGATAGGTACCTTGCTGTGTACAGATGTATATTTGCAGTCCATCTCTTTTCTTGCATCAAAATGAATGATCTTATGATTATGTGTAGGTTGATGTAGCCTCGTAGTTAGCTTAGTTACCAATAGAGAAGGTTCAGACCCCTAGTCTCTTTCTCAGGTACTCAAATGTATCTTTAGGCAATGAATTTGTGAATATTTCTACTAATTGTTCCTTGGATTGAACACATTCTAGTATCACCTCTTTCTCTTGTACTTGTTCTCTTAAGTAATGATACTTGATAGAAATATGCTTTATCTTAGCATGCATGACAGGGTTCTTTGAAATGTTTATTGCACTTTTATTATCACAATAGATAATCACTGGTTCAAGAATTTTCATATTCATACCTTTGAGTAATTCTTTGATCCATGCAATGTTAGAGCAATTTGCAGTAGCAACCACATATTCGCTTCTGCAGTAGATTGTGAGATGCATCCTTGCTTCTTACTTATCCATGTGACAAGTTTGTCACCCATAAAAAATGCTCCTCATGTTGTGCTCTTTCTTGCATCTAAGTTTCCATCCCAATCAACATCTATATAGACTTGAAGCTCAAATTTTCCTTCTCTTTTATACCATAAGCCATAGTCTTCGGTATTCTTTAGATATCTCAGAATTATTTTGACAGTAGTCATGTGTGATTCCTTAGGATTATCAGATAATCTTGCAGCTATTCCAACTGCATGTACTATATATGGTCTAGTATGAACAACATAAATGAGTTTTCCAATCATTGATCTATATAGGGTCTAATTTACCTCGGTTGACTTGTATTCCTTTGTCATCTTGCATCCGGTTTCCATAGGTGTTCCAATTGGATTGGAGTCTTCCATCTTGAATATCTTCAGAACTTCCTTGATGTACTTGGATTGTGTGATGTATATGCCTACATCTTGTTGAATAATATGTAGACCAAGAAATAACCTGATGTCCCCAAACATTGGCATCTCAAACGCTTTTCTTATTTAAGAAGCAAATGATTTGCATAACATATCATTACCAACAAATATGATATTATCAACAAATATTTCAGCAATCATGGTGTTATCATCAGTATCTTCTTTTAAATATAGATTACTATTTTCACTTGTTCTTACAAATACAATTCTTATGAGATAGGAGTGAAGTATTGCATACCATGCTCTTGGTGCTTGTTTCAATCCATACAAGGCTTTGTGTAGTTTAAAAACCATGTTTATGTTGTTATGATAAAAAAACATGGTGCAGAAGCACCTAGGCTATCCTCTAAGCCATAAAATGTTTTGGATTGTAACTCACCCTATCCAAGTTAGTGTGTGTTTCATCTTGACCTTAGTAGGCCTTTCAAGGTGTGTTAGTAGGTGGATCAATAGTTAGTGTCAAATCCAACCTAGTCTAGTTAATTTACTTTAATGCTTAGTTTTGGCTTGAGTAGGGAAAATGAGTCTTAATGTGTCATAGAGTTATTTGGGATTGGGAAAGTTCCTAAAAAGGCTTTAATGATGTTTTTTCCTTGTACCAAGCATAGTAGAGGTCATGAATTAGTTTTAAGCATTTATGTAAAAGATGCTACAATGTTGTCATGACAACATTTTGCATTGTTGAAATGTTGCATGCAACATAGACAACATTTGGATTACCTTTGAGATGGAGGTGACCAATCAATTCTAGTGGCATAAAATGGTGGAATAAGTATCCTAATATTCTTGAGGACTCATTTACCAAGGTAGATGGAATTTAAGGAAGTTATTGAAGTGAATAGAAGCTCTGCAATTTTGGTTTTTAGCAGAGTCAATGAGTTTTTAAGTTTTAGAGTGATTAGATGGATTGAATTGATTAAAGTAGTGTTGGATCTATGTTGAGTAGGTGGATATAATAATTTTTA
Source organism: Thuja plicata (assembly GCA_018584345.1). Taxonomy (NCBI): domain Eukaryota; kingdom Viridiplantae; phylum Streptophyta; class Pinopsida; order Cupressales; family Cupressaceae; genus Thuja; species Thuja plicata. Next base: position 1,091,292 of record MU223371.1, on the reverse strand, counting down.
ATTCATTGTGCAAATACTTTAGAGTTATTCTATTAGTATTAGTAAATTGGTGAAGTTTTAGGGAGTCTACTGGTCCATTCTAGAGTAGTTTGTGTTTTCATGGCTCCCCCATGAAATCCAACCATGGGAAACTCCTGAGGGTGGATTATTATTTTGGGGGAGCCTATGTATAGTGTAAATAGATTAGGAGAAGTCATGAAGAATTGAGTATCTATTTTTAATTTTATTCACTAGGCGAGCAAGGCCTATCTAGCTAGGAGTGTAACAGAGCAAGAAAGAAAGTGACATTGCAAAGGTGTGTGTGAGAGAGAGAAACCAAGTGATTTTCCAAAAGCCTTAGGGTATAAATGAACCCTTCCTATGATATTAGGTCATTTCTAATCCATCTTGATACATTTTCATCAAGAAATCATTGTGTTGCTGACAATCCTTTAAATTAGCCCAAAAGACCTACTTTTCAGGCCAGTAGTGTATGGATAACTTGTGGAGTTAACCTTGAAAATCCTTGAGGTCTTGGAAAAGGGTATCTGAATCCTAAATTGGTTTTTAAGGTTGTGTGGAATTTTTTAGAAAGAATCCATAAAAACCCTGTAGATAGGGCTAATTGGGCTACTAGGCCTAATAGGATCAAAAGTAGTGTGAAGGTGGCACTCGATCACTTTAGGATTGAAGACCCACTAAAATGGGAATAGTGAGATTTAAAATATATGGCTTGATGAGAAACATGACCTTTTTAGATCTTATAATCATGTTTGGGAAGGTTTGAGCTTGGAATCACCTAAGGAAGCATAGAGACAAGGTGTACTTTTCAGTGGTGGAAATCTTTCAAGATTAAGCATAGAGCAACTAACTCTTAGTGTGGAGTTAGAATAGTCTTAGAGTGAAGACTTAAGACTTTAGTGGATTATAGGGGTGAATTAGGATCCTAAGTATACTAGGGCAAGTTAAGTCCTTAGTTGAGTAATTGAAAGAAAATCTTGGAACACTTCTATTAGATTGGTATCAGAGCCTAGCTAATCAGACTTGTGGTTAATGTTCCAACCAGCTCAATCAGTTAGAGAATATACAATGATGACCAATGAAAAGTTGGCCAAGAGGGTAGATGAAGAAGAAGTGGAGAATAGGATGCTTCAAAATAGATTGGATCAATTGGAGCAAAAGGTAGATTATGTTGATGAGAAAGTAGAGGAAGTGATGGATAAGGTTGAAGGGAAAGGCAAAGAGATTGCCATAGAATATGAAGTACATGAAGCTAACCCTATCCTTGACCAAGAACCATTATTGAAGGAATTAAAGGCCTTAAGTGGTAAATAACTAGAAGGAGCTCCAATCTTTAGTGGAAATATGGAGCCAGAGGTAGTCCTTGATTGGATAGAAGGGCTAGAAAACAATTTTGAGTGTGATGGAATCCTTGAGGCTCAAAAGGTGAAGGTTGCAAAAGCTATACTGAGAGGGTCTACACTCACTTGGTGGAAATTTATCCAAGATGAGAGAGAGAAGGAAGGAAAGAATCCCATTGATTCATGAAAGGAGCTATGGTTGTAAAAGTCAAAGATGCTTATATTCTTGAGGATTATGAAATCCAATTGTATAAGAGAAGGCAAGGTCTGAGACAAAAGGACCTAGATGTAAACTCATACACTAAAGAATTTCAGAGACTTTGCATGAGATCTAAAGTTGTAGAAGATGAGAAAGTCAAGGTAGGAAGGTACCTTAAAGGTCTTAAGAGGACCATACAAGATGAGATGAGTCTCTTGACTCCAAAGATAGTTCAGAAGTGCCACCAAATTGCCATAAAATTTGAAGACAAGCTAAGGAAGAAACAAGATTCAAGCACCTCCAGAGGAAGAGGTAGAGGAGGAGATAACAAAGGACAAAGATGAGGATATGGTTGAAATTTTTTTGAATCTAAAGGTCATGGAGAGACTAAGATCATTGAAAAACATAAAGGAAAATTCAATAGAGGAGGTTCAAGTAGAGGAAGTAAATCTAACAACAAAGGGAGAGGCAGTAGCCAAGGACAAGACAACTATTTTGCCAACATGAAGTGCTATCATTGTAATTAGTTAGGACATCATGCATACATATGTCCAGAAAAGGGCACAACTTCCCAAGGAGGTGACAAAAGAGTGAACTATGTTCAAGAAGAAACAAGTGGTGGAACCAAACTCCCTAAAGTACCATTGGAATCAGAGGAAGGAGAGAATCCCATGATCAAAATAACTCTAATAAAAGAGCTAGTGAGGGAGGAACCCAGTCAAAAGAGATCACTATTTAGAGTGAAGTGTAAGATGATAGGTAAGGTGTGTAGAGTTATTTTAGACTTAGGGTCTACTAACAACATAGTGTTAGAGGAAGCAGCCAACAAGTTAGAGATGAAAAGGATACCCCACACAAATCCCTATAAGGTTACTTGGTTGAACAAAGGACAACATGTCCTTGTCAATGAACAAGCATGGGTTGATTTCTTAATTGGGAGATATAAGGACAAGGTTTTGTGTGATGTCTTACCTATGGATGTATGTCACTTTCTTCTAGGTAGACCATGGAAATTTGACGGAAAGGCCATGCATGATGGAGCAAAGAACTCCTACTCATTCAAGAAGGACATTGTGACATACAAAATCCAGTCACTATTGGAGGATGCAAAAATGAAGTCAACTAGTCCTAATGTTCTCATGGTGAGTGAAAAAGAGTTATTAAAGGATTTATAAGAAGCAGAACAAGTTGGGTTTGCACTGGTGTCAAGGACAAAGGACATTGTAGATAAGATAGAGAAGGGGACAGAGCTACCTAAAGAAGTCCAAGAAATGTTGTAGAGGTATGAAGGTATAGTTAGTGATGGACAACCATCAACCCTACCCCCTAAGAGGTCTGTAAGCCATCAAATATACCTAATACCAGGAGCTACCCTACCTAATAAGGCAGCCTATAAGATGATTCCTCAACAAAATGAGGAAATTTGTACACAAGTCCAAAATATCCTAGAACAAGGCCTTTTAAGAAAGAGCATTAGCCCATGTTCCATGCCCACTATCCTAGCACCCAAAAAGGGAGGAACTTGGAGGTTATGTACTAACTCCAGAGAAATCAATAGGATTACAATAAGGTATAGGTTCCCTATCACTAGGATAGAAGACCTAATGGATTGTCTACTAGGAGAAAGGTATTTTACAAAGATAGACCTTAAGAGTGGCTATCCCCAAATTAGGGTAAATGAAGGGGATGAGTGGAAAATAGCCTTCAAAACTATAGAAGGACTGTATGAGTAGCTTGTAATTCCATTTGGGCTATCCAATGTCCAGTCAACATTCATGAGGTTGATTAATGAGGTACTTGAAGACTATATGGGGAAATTTGTAGTGGTCTACATAGATGATATCCTCATCTATAGTAAGACAAGGGAAGAGAACCTCAAACACATAAATGGTTTTCAAGAAGTTGTAGGAGGAGAAGTTGATGATCAACTTAGAAAAGTGTGAATTCATCATACAAGAATTAGTGTACCTTGGTTTTTTACTATCTCTGGGTAACCTAAAGATGGATGCAATAAAAGTGGAAGCCATTCTCAATTGGCCTACTCCAAGGAAAACAATAGAGGTAAGGTTTTTTCATGTTTTGACTCACTATTATAGATACTTTATCAAACAATTCAGTGCAATTTATGCTGCCATGTTAGACACTATTAAAGGAGGCATGAAAACTGAGTTTATATGGAATGAACAATCTGACCATGGTTTTGAATTGTTGAAGAAAAATATTGCTACACAGCCTATTTTGGTTTTACCAAGTTTTGAAAAGTTATTTACAGTAGAGTGTGATGCAAGTAATGTGGCAATTGGTGTTGTCTTGAGCCAAGACAGAAGACCAATTGTGGCTTTCCATTCTGAGAAGTTGAGTGAAGCTAAGAAGAAATATTATTCTTATGACCTAAAGATGTATGCTCTAGTTTAGGCACTAAGAAAGTGGAGGCACTGCTTACTTCCAAAGGAGTTCATAGTCCATTCTAGCAACCAAGCATTAAGTTTCTTGAACTCTCAAGATAAACTCAGTCATAAGCACATAAAGTGGGTTGAGTACATACAAGCATAAGACTTCAAAATCAAACACAAGAAGGGATTACAGAATAAGATATTAGATGCCTTAAGTAGAAGATCCTTGACCATTCAGGAGATACAACTACAAAGCATGGGGATAGACAACTTTAGAAATCTCTATGGTGAAGATGAAGACTTTGTAGGCATCCATAACGTATGCCAAGAATACAAGAATCCCTTTCATAGTCAATATTTTGAATATACTTTGCAAAGTGATTTAATTTTTAAAGGGAGTGAATTATGTATTCCTAGAGGGTTTGTACAAGATAATTTGATTCAGGAGAAACAAAATGGTGCACTTAGTGTCCATTTTGGAGTGAATAAGACACAAGAACTAGTTCAAAGATTCTACTTTTGTCCCAAGATGAATCTGGATATTAGAAGTTATGTTTAGATTTATGTTGTGTGTCAGAAGGCCAAAGGAACATCTTCAAATGAAGGCCTATACCAACCACTTTGTATTCCTACCAGACCATGGGAATTCTTGAGCATGGACTTTGTAGCTAGGTTTCCTAAGAAAAAGTAGGGAATAGATAATATTTATGTCATAGTGGATAGGCTCAGTAAAAAGACACATTTTGTACCCTGAAAGACAACTCATGATGGAAGTCAAATAGCTTCCCTTTTATTTAAAGAGGTAGTAGGATACATGGATTTCCCTTGAGCATTGTGTTAGATAGAGACACCAAGTTTATGAGTCACTTTTGCAAGACTCTATGGCAAACATTAGGCACTAACTTATCTTTTGGATCTGCATACCATCCTCAAACTGATGGTCAAATAGAGGTAGTCAATAGGAATCTTGGAAATATTCTAAGGTGTCTAACAAAGGAGTATGGTAAAACATGGGACCAACTCATTGGGCAAGCATAATATGCCTACAATGACACAATGAATAGGACTACTAGTAAGAGTCCTTTTGAAATAGTTTATGGCCTACACCCTAGAGGAATTTATGAGTTTAGAGATCTGAAGTATGGAGCTAAATGGAATGGATATGAAGAGGAATTTTCACATGCTATGCAAGAAGTCCATAATACATTGAGGAAGACACTGATTGAAAACACTAAGAAAATCAAGAGCAAAGTGGATGAAGGAAAAAAGGATTTTCAATTAGAGGTTGGGGATTTAGTGATGCTACACCTCAGCAAATATAGGCTATAGAAAGGATTCCCACATAAGCTGTAGATGAGAAGGATTGGTCCATGTACAATATTGGCCAAATATGGAGAAAATGGTTATAAGGTGGAGTTGCCAGAGAACAGTGGATTGTCACCTATTTTTAATGTTGTAGAACTAGTTCTCTACAAGGGGAAAATACCTGATCCAGATCAGAGCTTGACTAAATTCATTCAAGAGGTAGAAGCACTCCATTTTCCATCTACACTAGTCAAGAAGGCAATCTGCATAATAGAATCTAAAATTTACAAAAAGACCAGTAAGAAGGATTACAAAGAATACTTAGTGAAGTGGAAATGACAACTAGATGTAGATGCAACATGGATAAAAGAATCATAGTTCAAAAAATTGGGCATTGATCCCGACTTACTCAATCCAAGTATGGATTGACATCTTTTCATTTGGGGAGGATGGTGCAGGAGCACCTAGGCTATCCTCTAAGCCCTAAAATGTTTTGTCTTGTAACAGATGCTAGCCAAGTTAGTGTGTGTTTCATTTTGACCTTATTAGGTCTTGAAAAGTGTGTTACTAGGTGGATTGATAGTTAGTGTCAAATCCAACCTAGTCTAGTTAGTTTTCTTTAATGCTTAGTTTTGGCTTGAGTGGGGAAAATGAGTTTTAATGTGTCCTAAAGTTAGTTGAGATTGGGAAAGTGCCTAAAAAGGCCTTGATGATGTATATTCCTTGTACCAAGCATAGTAGAGGTCATATAAATTATTTTTAATCACTTATGTAAAAGATGCTACAATGTTTTCATGACAACATTTTGCATTGTTGCAATGTTGCATGCAACATAGACAACATTTGGATTCCCTTTGAGATGGAGGTGAAAAATCAATGATAGTGGCATAAAATGGTGGAATAAGTATCCTAAGATTCCTAAGGACTCATTTACTGAGGTAGATGGAATGTAAGGAAGTTTTTGAAGTGAATAGAAGCTCTGCAATTTTGGTTTTTAACATAGTTGATGAGTTTTTAAGTTTCAAAGTGATTAGATGGATTGAATTGATTAAAGTTGTGTTGGATATGTGTTTATTAGGTGGATATAAGACTTCTTCATTCATTGTGAAAATATTGTAGAGTTGTTTTCTTAGCATTAGTAAATTGGTAATGTTTTAGGGAGTATGTTGGTCGATTTTAGAGTAGTTTGTGTTTTCATGGCTCCCCCATGAAATCCAACCATGGGAAAATCCTAAGGGTGGATGATTGTTTTAGGGGAGCCTATGTACAGTATAAATACATTAGGATAATTCATGAAGGGTGGAGTAGCTATTTTTAATGTTCTTCCCTAGGTGAGCAAGGCCTGTCTAGCTAGGAGTGTAACAGAGCAAGAAACAAGTGTCATTGCAAAGGTGTGTGTGAGAGAAATAAAATAAGTGATTTTAAAAAATCCTTAGGGTGGAAATTAACCCTATCTAAGATATTAGATCCTATCTAATAAATCTTGATACATTTTCATCAAGAAATCAGTGTGTTGCTGACAATCCTTTAAAATAGCCAAAAACACCTATTATTCAGGATAGTAGTGTACGGACAACTTGTGGAGATAAAACCTTGAAAATACTTGATTTCTTGGAAAAGGGTATCTAAATCCTAAATTATTTTTAATGGTTGTGTGGAATTTTTTAACAAGAATCCTAAAAAAACCCTCTGGATAGGGCTAATTGGGCTACTAGGCCTAATAAGATCAAAAATAGTGTGAAGGTGGAACTCGATCACTTTGGGATTGAAGACCCACTGAAATGGGAGTAGTGAGAAGTCAAATAGATGTCTTAATGAGAAACATGACCTTTTTAGCACTTATAAGAATGTTTTGGAAGGTTTGAGCTTGGAATCATCCAAGGAAGGATAGAGATAAGGTGTACTTTTCAATGGTGGAAATCTTTCAAGATTAAACACAGAGCAACTAACTCTTAGTTTGAGTTAGAATAGTCTTAGGGTGAAGAATTAAGACTTTAGTAGATTATAGGAGTGATTTAGGGTCCTAAGTAGACTAGGTAAAGTTAAGTCCTTAGTTGAGAAAGTGCAAGCAAATCTTTGAACACTTCTATCAAAACCCTTCTGGTTGTTCAATGTATACCTCTTCTTCTAGTATTCCATTTAGGAATGTAGATTTTTCATCCATTTGGTATACCTTGAATCCTTTGAAAGTAGCATAAGAAATTAGAATTCTTATTCCTTTTAGTCTAGCAATGGGTGCAAAGGTTTCTCCATAGTAAATACCTTCTTCTTGTGCATACCCCTTGCATACTAATCTTGTTGTGTTCCTTATGAATTCTCCAATGTCATTTAGCTTGTTTTTGAATATCTATTTGGTACCAATGACATTCTTGTCATCTAGTCTAGGTACTAATTTCCATGTTCTATTCTTCTCAATCTTCTCTATCTCTTCATTCAAAGCACTGACCCATTCTTCATTTTCAAGTGTAGTATTAACTGATTTAGGCTCAAAATCACAAATAAAACATCTAGTGTTTAGTGACCTACTTCTTGTTCTCATTCCAGCCTTCTTATCTCCTATGATATGGTTTTTTAGATAGTGCCTTCTATCATATTTGGAAAGTACTGGTTTATCTCTTTGTTTATCATTCTGATCATAATCTTGACCTTCATTTTGATCTCCATCACTCGATGCATCATTTTGAGTAATTTACTAATTTTTGGTGTTTGCAACCTATTGCTCAGGTGCATTTTTCTATTGCTTGGGAGTGATACACTATTGCTTAGGTAGAGTGTCATGCTCTTCACTATAGACAAACATGTTGTAGTCTTCTGGTTCTTTTCTACTTTCTTCGTCATTCTTCTCAGAAAATTCATCTAGTACTTTGACATTTTCACTTTCAATTATTTTGTTAGAGGATTTGTTAAGACATTTATAAGCCTTGCTTTTGGTAGAATACCCTAGAAATATTCCTTCTTCACCTTTGGAGTCAAGATTTCCATTTCTATCATCTTTCAAAATATAACATTGACTTCGAAAAATTCTAAAGTAACTTACATTTGGTGTATGTCCATACCATTGCTCATAAGGTGTCTTATTGGTGTATTTCTTCAAATGAACTTTATGCAATGTGTAGATAGCAGTACTGACAGCTTCTCTCCAGAATGTTTGTGTGATGCCTTTCTCAATCATCAGTGTTCTGGCATAATCAACAATGGATATGTTCCTTCTTTCAGCAATCCCATTTTGATGTGGTATTCTTGGTGCATAAATCTGTCTTTGAATTCCACTCTCATTACAAAAGTTAGTAAATTCAAAAGAAATAAATTCTCCTCCTCTATCTGAATTTAAGCATTTTAGTTCCTTACCACTTTATTTTTCTATAATAGCTTTATACCATTTAAACATCTTTAATGCTTCTGATTTCTCTTTTAACAAAATAACAGTCATCATTCTAGAATAATCATCTATAAATAAAATGAAGTATCTATCTCCATAGTAGCTCTTTATTCTCATGGGTCCACATAGGTTAGTATGGACTAGATCTAGAATAACATTAGATGTGTATATTTTTCTCTTGAAAATAGACTTTGTCATTTTACCTTTTTGACAATTCTTACACATGACATAGTTGGGCTTTAACATGCTTGGTAAGCCTCTTACAATACTTTTATTTCTTGTCCTAATCATGTTGTCAAAAATCACATGACATAACCTTTTATGCCACAACCATATGTCTTCGTTTCTAGCCATTAGACAAGTGGTGTTAATATCATTAAGATATAATAGGTTACCTTTTTTCTGTTCACCAGTTTCGATCAACATTCCTGGTGATCAATGTGACCAGAACACCCAGTGTATCTTGAGTGCCAGATTGCTAGTTCACTATGTCGCCCGAGTGTCATCATATTGCTCGAGTGTCAGTATATCACCCGAGTGGAAAACTAGAACCGAGTATCAGTATTGGTCTTACTTAGTTCTTATTTTTGGATATTAACTTATATCATGGTAGTCAAATTATGAAGGTAATTGATTTGGATAAGATATATATGTAAGGTACTTTATTTATCCAAATGTGAGTAAGAAACAATAGTAGAAGTAAGATATGTGAATATGAAGTGGAAGATTGATTAGAAGGCTACAACATTGTAAAAGGAACAATAGAGACTCATCTATCACATTACGGTGATTAGTGTTATTTCAAAGGATTTTATTCAACAATTAGGGTTTTGTAGCAGACCGTCCACTGGTTCATCCTAACAGGTGTATCAGAAAAATCCTTTAATCGGGAGGACTTAACAGTCCTTTTCAAGTCTCCTAATAGAGTTGTATACTTTATTGTATTTTATAAATCCTTTCACAAGGTGGACCTATTATTTCTCCTAAAAAGTTAGGCCATTAGAAGTGGTCAATTGTAAGATTTAACAGGATAAATTTATACTGTAGTAATAAATCTTGTGGGTACCATCTCCACCCATGTTTTACTTTCTATTTGGAGGTTTTTGGGTAACCAAATATTCTGTCAAGTGTTGTGGATGTTTATTACTTTTCTATTTCATGCATACAATTAGATTAGACAATTTAATAAAGGATAAAAGAGAATAAGTTTTATTGGTTCTTGATTCACCCCCCCTCTTAGTCACCTAGCCTCAATATATTTCCAACAATTGGTATCAGAGATAAAGGTTCTCTTATCAGAAGTTTAAGAGCTTGAGAAAAGATCAGAGGAAATGGAAATATACATAGTGGAGAAAGCCATTGAAAATGAAATGCTAGATCTACAAGTGGCCATGGATCAAATCAAAAAACTCAAGGAGTAGCTCTCTCATTCCCTTAAAAGAAGAAAAGATTTAGCAGTAGAAATGAATGATAAAAATTACATAGAAGAAATAATTGAAGATTTATGCAAAGAAAGAAGTTCTAAAGAAGCTGATGCAGCCATTGAAGACCTACTTGCAAATAATCTCAATTTACATGAAGAAGTCAAAAAGTTGAAGAGAGAACAAGAAATCCATTCATTAAGAATATGTGAAGTCATGGAACAAAAGAACCAAGCAGAAAATGATAGAGAAATGGCACAAGAAGATAAAATATTGCTAAGTACAATATTAGACGAAAAATAAAAATAAATCCATCATTTGTCACTCTAGAAAGAAGATATGATAAATCAACTCAATAGTTTAAATACAGAAGTTATCAATATAAGGAATGAAAATGAAAGACTGCAGAATGATCTCAATACTAAAAAAAAAACCAATGAGAGTATGATGAATTTGTAGGTAAGCATGGATCAGTTGAAAGAGAAAACTCAATTCAGACATCATGGACAGACTAGATTAGGTTATACTGAACAAGGTGAATCCTCAAAGAAAAGAGCTCAAAAGAACAAGAAACTTACATATAATCATTGTGATAAGTTAGGGAACACATCAAATAAGTGTTGGAGCAATGGAAATTCAAAATTTAATTGTAAATTCCACAGGTGCAACAAACATGGAAACATGGCAAGTAAATGCACTAAGAAACCTAAGTTTGAAGGTGTATAGTCGGAAAATGGAAGCACTTCCATGGTAGACTAGTTTAGCCTTCTGAGTAAGTGGTTTGGGGTTATATCAAGAACCTTGAATGGGTTCCTGATCTAGACCTAGCTTTCCCCCTGTTCTACCCCTACTTCCACTTCTTTCCAACCTGATTTTTGCATCTTGGACTACCGATCTAAAATATTTGACCTCAGGGTTAGGCTCAACCTTTTAACTCTATGTCAACCTTGACCCTAACCTAGGTCAAGGTCAACCTCAACCTTGACCTAGGTCAAGGTTGACCTCAACCTTGACCTAGGGTTCAAATCTTAGGGTCCCACAGTTTCCAGATGTTAGTTTTTGCAAAAGTTAATTCCCGCTTCTGGGTTGGCTATTTTGGGTTCCAAAGCGTCAATTCCTAAATTATATTTAATATAGGTCCTCTCTTAAGGGTAAAGGCTTTAATGGGAATTTAATTATCCTATGTCAACCTCCTTAGAAGATTATACCCTAGTTTCATATAAAAGGGAGCTTTCTCCTCTCATTTTCTCTAAGTCTTCTAATGGTGATCAAGCATTCTCAAACTACCATCAAGTGCAATTCCAGAAAGCTAAGGAGAAATAATTCAAGTAAGAATTCATCCATCATCAAGAATTCAAGCATCCAATTCATCAAAGAGATCCATGAGAGGCCATTGAAGGATTCAAGCTACATAGTGCCCTTTTTGGTGATCTCTCCATCCATCTTCTTCCAAGCCTCTTGATAATCAAGAACCCATTCAACACTTGGTGTTGGAGATCTACAAGAAATTGATTGAAGACATCCTAAATTCTAAATTCTAGATCCATTGGTGCATACATACTTGTGGACTCGAGGATTCAAATCTTGCACAAGGACTTTTACAAGCAAGGCAAACCCCTCCCCCCAACAAACAAACCTCTTTTTCTTGTAGGTACAGGTTTGGAACTATGGATTTGGACTCAGATCTGGATACCCTTTTCGAATTTATTTTTGGCTCTATGAATAGATTTTCTATCGACGCTGTGCAGGTCATAGTCGACATTATTGGACCAGGGGTGACATTTGTGGGTCAAGGTTGACCTTTTTCATAAGACGGTGTGGGATTGAAAAATGATTTCTAGGTTTTTTTTGTCTCTATGTTTCCTTTCCAGATCATACTTCATTTTTTCTAGAAATAGAGCACAAACCCTAGAAAACAACATTCTTTGATCTACAATATTTCAAGGTTAGTGCATTTCTCCTATCCATTTCAATTCAGATCCTTAATCATTCTAAATCTATCACACATACATTCCTTTCCATAATATGGGGAATTTAAGACTTTCCTCTTTGCTCTCATTTCCAAATGATTGATTCATTTGTGCATTGATCCTTTTTGGGTTGATCAATTTGGATCTTTCCTTTGTGCATCTTGGGATGGAAGAGGAATATCTTATCTTCCCCCCGTAGATTTGAAATGTTACATTTCTTATGTTACATGTTTTTATATGTTACATTTTCTATGTTACAGAAGGAAAATGTTTCAATTGTAACAAACAAGGTCACAAGTCTTCTGAGGGAAGAACTAAGAAATGGAACCCTCCTAAACAACTAGCTAACATAATTGTTTGTTGGTATTACAACACATGGAGTAGATGTTGTCATTGTGGTGAGTATGGACACATTGGTGAAAATTGTGAAAAGAATCATCTCAGAAAAAAGGAATCCTACTAAGAGATGTTATGTGTGTAAACAACTCGGTCATCTAAGAAAGAATTGTATGAATAGAGAAAAAGTGGATACTAGTTTTGAGAAAGGCAAAGAATTTTTTTTTGAAATTAGAACTCAGATGAGTTAGTAGTGGGTAAGGAATTCTCTTGAGAATTCAAACTAGAACAATGAAGGATTGAATGGCACCCAAAATAGTGAGTTGGGTGGATCCACCATCTTCGAATAAATATGCATGGAGATATCTGGAACCATGCATACAAGCCATCATACATCAGTTCTAGATATGCTAGCAAGTCCAAATCTACATATTGATGCACTAGGGCACATTATGGTTCTAACCAAGTCAGGATCTTAGTTACATCCAAGTTACTCAAGCTTAACCAAGTTAAGCCAGGTTGTATGGTTTCAAGGATATAGAGGTTAGTTTTCGCTGAGCTTCTGAGCAAGTTTGAGAGAGCTACCCGAGCTATCACAACTACTATGTACAAATAATTTAATGAAAATCTATGATGAAATTTCTCATAAATGGTGGAGTTGAAGGGTTATTGTTTATAGTTTATAGAGTGATTAAGAGATAATAGCGATCTCAGAGAGAATTTATGTTTGAAAGCTTTAGTTGCAATGAATTTTTATCAATCCTCTGAGCATTATGGAATCTTCATCTAGTAGTAAGGTTAAGAAGGGATCCTAGATGTTAGTGAGGAATGCTGTCTGCAAACCCCCAAAGTTTAAACTTCATCTAGCGATTGCAGAAGAGATAGATCTGATGGGAGCCCATTCCCAAATTTCTCTAAAGGTACTACTGATTAATGACATTTGAGCTTTCTATCATTGAACCATTCAACATCTAGGTACAATAGAGATGAATCAAGCATATGAGAAACTTTATGTAGATGGAAATATGAAGCCAAAACACAAACACCTTGAAGTCAAGGGTTTAACCCACATTTTACATATGTCGTAAAACTTTAAGATAAAGTGGATTAGATTTGTTCTGAGTTGTGTTCACAACATGCATCTCTGGTTTGAGAAACCATTGAAGATCACTAAGATAATGGAACACCGTGTGATAGGGTACCCAATGCTCAAAAAATCCAAGGTAACCAAAACCCTACCTTAGGATGACCTAGCCAAGAAGACTCTTTCCAAGTGGGATGGAGGAGCCATGAAATTGAATGGATTCACAAACATGGAATTGAATTTTGGTATTCATGCGATTGCACACAAGATATATAGTTCAAGCCAACCAAATAGTGTACCATCTGAGGCTGTAGACTTGGTATACAAAGTGGCCAAGAACAATACTTCATTCAACCTTGCTGAGTTGCAACTCATCCAATTGAGAAAAAACATGGAGAGCATCCAGGCATCCAAGACCAATCTATGTAAGTTTGGTTCACTCTTGGTATGCATATTCTTTTATGTTCAAAATTTTTTCCCTTCCAAAGGCACAATTATTTGGAAAAAGATAGACCCATCGTTTATCCGATAAATGAATTCATAGAAGAATTAGGAGATAATTTTGAGAGCATCATGGATGCATACTTTGAGAGTTTCAGAGAGAAGATGCATAATAGATACAGAATCACTAAATAATTGGTAGAAGACTATAAGAATGATATTTGCTTCATATTTGACTGTGACATGGTATACATTCAAGCAGTCAAGCCTAGGGTTGCATGAGTGAAACCTCTTTCATATGAGGTTAACATAGATGAGACCATAAACATCATTTAAGCTCTTGTGAATGAACCTGTTGATCCTAAAGCACCATATTTTTGTACTTATGAAGAAGCAAAGGGAAAAATATCTTTTGAAATTGAGATTCCTAAAATCTTGAAGAGAGGAAGGAAGAGAATTGAGAAGATTGGAAAGAAATATGGAAAGTCTTCTGACTCTCCTCCTTCAATCATTGAAAGTAAAGGATATGACATAAAGATAGAAGATGATGAATCTGAGAAAGAAGAAGAGGTAGAAGTAGAGCCTCCTAAGAAGAAGAGGCTAGCCCCAAAGAAAAAACCTAAGGCCTCTACCCCTACTTTCACTAGATCTAGAAGAAAATTGAGATTGCCTAAGAAAGATGAAGGAGAAGATATAGTCATATTCAAGAAGCCATCACCTACCTTTAAGAAGAGGATTGAAGATTTGAAAGGATGTAGTGGTATGGGATCTCTCAAATCATTGAATTATGCTACCAGAACCAAAGATGAGTAGAAGATTATTGAGGATGCATTAGTAGATAAAATGGCAAGATGGAAGTATGGTGCATCTGAATTGAAAATCCATATGACTGAAGACCTTCTCAAAGAAATCACAATTCACTAGAAAAATAAAGTTTAGATTGAAAACGACATCACAATGCAAACCTTGAATCAATTCATGCCTACTATGATTGGTAAAGAGGCAAAATATGATATGACTCAGTATGAGAGTAATCACACTCCAAGGTTTAGGAATTTTCAAATCTTGAGAAAGAAAATAGAGGATGTTGTCCAGGCCACAAAAAATATATGGAAGAAAATTTTTGAAGTCAAGGAAGAAGATAAGGTAGAAAAACAGAGTAAAGACCCTCATGTGTAGGTCAAAGATGAAGAGTTACCTAGGGTTCAGACCATTGAAGAATCTAATGCTGAATAGATAGTAGTAGAAGTGATGGAATCCCTACCCCAATCAGATATTTAGAGTATGTTATCTTCGAGCAAGGAAAAGACTACAGAATCTACATCAAGTCAAGTAGGAACCAAGCATCAAGCTCTACCTACTACTGGGCCAAGCCAAACTAAGTCATAAAAGATCACTGTGAATGTCTCTATAATTGATATAGATTCTACAATTCATGCAAATAATGTCAGTGACCTATTCCAACTGACTACTGAGGAGAACACTGAGGATGGAAAGCATAAGGATGATGATGGGAAAGGAAAATAAATCATTCCTTCACCTAATCCCAATGTTAAGGGTAAAGAGACAATCAGTGATGAAATTGATCTTGTGGAAGATATTATGATACCTAATTGGGATCTTTATAACCTGATAGCCGAGCAAATGGATATGATTGGTAAGATGTGGAAGTAAAGAGAAAGACAACAGAAGCTTTGAGCTAAGAAGAAAAGGAATAGAGTAATGGAAGATATCAAAGGTATATTCCTTGATTCTCTAGAAATTTAAGTCAATGAGAATGCCTCTATTATGGACCAACTTGTTGACATAGTTCACAATTTCAACATAAATCTTAATGGTCAGGATAAATTACTGTAGAAGGTAGAAAGGAAATTTGAGAATAAGGTTCTAGAGAATGGTGCAGGAAAAATTGTAATAGATTAGGTAAAGCAAAAAACTATCATTAGCTCTCTAGAAACCACTGCAAACAATGTTGTATCATTATTTGTAAAGTTGTGTGACACTTCCAAATTTACCATGGAAATAAAGAACAAGATGGCAAAGATAGACAATGATTTGAAGGCAAGTGAAAATGAGTTACCACTTGATCCAAGCTCTAGCTCAACACATTTTGTCAAGATCAAGTATCTTACTGATCTGCAGGCAGAGTTACTAAGGGAAGAAAGTAGAACAAGGGAATCCCTTACAGCTATACAAAGCCAACTCCTTCCACACATGGATGTCATGTAAAAAAATATTTCTCATGCAAAGACACTCATACATGATAAAAAAATTTTAGTTGCAGAGCTGATGATGGAGTTGTCAGTAGAGATTCAGATTGACTTGCACATCCTAAAGGTGTTGTAAGATAATTGGGATAAGAATTTGTCTAAAATTTTGAAGGTACATTGTGATTTCCTATCATATTTTGGTATTACCTTGTAGTTATGATTTTTGGCATTTGTGTCAAAAACAATGGGGAAAGATAGGAAATATTTCTATATATACAAGGAGAATACACACACACACACACACACACATATATATATATATACACACACACACATATATATATACATATATATATATATATATATGTGTGTGTGTGTGTGTGTGTGTAGATATACATATATATATA